>JANVCQ010000009.1:21235102-21251521 GCA_025531925.1 Erythroxylum plowmanianum | reverse complement strand
CTAGACAAGTCGCCTTATGGGTATCGTGACAAGATAAGTCGCCTTACATCACATACAAGTCGACTTATACTAACATGAGTATGGACATCTCTAAATAAATGAAAGAGAGTATCCCTATATTGAGGATGGCAGGTGGAGAATCTCTTAAAGAAGACAAATTAATGACTACCTATCAATGGAAACCATCCCTACAAGTACAAGATAAAAATGGCAACCAATAGGGAAAGTATTTGAGAGAGGGGACTATTGGGAGTTGTTGGGGCTTGATTCGGCCTCCACTGAAGGAATTAATGAGTTGATCGAAATTGCAACTATTCAAAAGAATTCAGTAGATAGGGACCTCTAGACACGGTAGATCGATTCCCATCTGAGGCTAAAAGGAGTGAACCACATGAACCCATAATTGGTCCCTCATAACCATTAGAAGAACAACACCATTTGTGGTGGAAATAGGAAAAGATTTGATAATTAGGCCTTGTCTTAAAGGAAAAGAGAATAGGCAGACTAAAGTTTCATAGCAGAATAGAGTCCAGTAGCCACTAGATATGCCACAGTAGCTGGTAGACTAACAGAAGGAGGAAATTCAAGAGGAAACTTTTGAAAAAGTGATATCGAGAAAGAGTAATTGGAGTAGTAGGAAAGGCTCCAAAGGTAAAAGCATTACCACATGACTAATTTAGTATGGAATGTACGAGGATTCAATAACCCTTCGAAGCTCAATGTTTTAAGGGATTTTGTTTAGTATGAGAAGCCTAGGTTATTATGCTTATTGGAAACATAAATCTGAGTAGGGAACTTGAATAAGTTAAGTTGTTTTGGTAGTAACTGGAAGATTTTGACCAATCATCAGCGCCATGGTTATGATAGAATCATTATTGTCTATGATGAGGAACAAATGAAAGTGGAAGAGTTGGAAATGGTGAGCAATTCATTCATACAAAACTGAGTTTCAAAATGGAGAATTCAACTGTTTTGGCTACTTTTACGTACGGTTTTAATACTACTTTCTAGATATCGAATTTGTGGACTTCTTTAAGAAGACTAAAAGGGTCAGTTAGAGGACTATAGATTCTTAATAGTGATTTCAATTCCACTGTTTATTGATCTGAAGTTGAAGGGAATTGTACTTTGCTCAACTACAATTCGGATCTATTTAATTGTATTTGGGATGTGGAACTTTTTTATTTAAAACCTAAAGGTCATCTATGGAACTTTTTTATTTAAAACCTAAAGGTCATCGATTTAAATGGAGCAACAAACAAAGTTCTAGGTGATTCATTCGAAAAAATTGGATAGGGCATTGGTGAATGTTGAATACTTAACAAGCTTTTCCAGAAAGCAAAGCTACATTTTTGGATCCAAGTTTTTCGAATCAACCCCTATCAAGGTGGATAATCTTTTGAAAAGGGTTAGTCTTAAATACCCTTTTAGGTTTAACAACTTTCTTACTAAGGTGGAGGGCTTTCAAGAAGCCATTTCCAAAGGTTTAGAGTTTAAGGTTTATAACACCAAATAGCTTATTTGTATGCAAAAACTCGAGAAGATTAGGCAAGAATTAAAGAAGCTGAATGCAAATAGGGGACCAGATGTAAAAAAGGGATCGAAGATGTAAGAATCATACTCTCATCCACCCAGAAATTGCTAGCACATAACCCGATGGATGAGAATTTAGCTAATGAGGAGAAAGAGGCACTTAAACATTATATGCAAACAGTGGACAACCATTGTTCATTGTTAGGGAAAAGATCTAGAATTAATTGGATTAAGGAAAGAGACCACTGCACTAAATTTTTCTTTAATACAGTTTCAACATGAAAGAACATCAATAGGATCACTTCCATTAAAGGTGATTTAGGGGAATTCCTATACGAAAAAGCTAGGATTGCTGATGATGTTATAGGTTACTTTCAAAAGCTTCTAGGAATCGAAGGATTTGCTAGACCTAACACAGAAGAACTAATGAATTTTTTAAAGCCAAGATTTGTAAGGATGCCATTTAGTTCCTAATCATACAAGTTACAACTTAAGAGATAAAGGATACTATTTTTAAAACTAATGACGTTAAGGCTCCAAGACTAGACGGTTTGAATGGTTTTTTCTACCACAAAACTTGGGATAAAATAAGGAAAATTATTAAAGAAGCAATGCAAGAGTATTTTAAAAATGGCATTCTACTTAAAGAGATCAATAAGACCTAATTGTGTTTGATATCCAAGATTCATAACCCTACATTATGGACTGATTTTAAACATATCTCCTGTACCAATTTCTTTACAAGATCATTGCTAAGATCCTTACCAATAGGCTCAAATCTATTCTGCACCACATCATTAGTGAGAATTAAGGAGCTTTCTTGAGCAAAAGGGATATTGGTGATAATATTCTAATTTTACGGGAGCTTTTGAAAGGGTATACAAGAGGGAACTCCACAAATTGCACCATTAAGGTGGATAAAAGCTTTGAACAATGTCAATTGGAGATTTATATTACAAACTATAGAAGTTATGCATTTTCCCCATATGTTTATCAAATGAATTCAAGAATGCATCGCTACAACATGCTTCGAAATTCTAATTAATGGGAGTCCTACAAAGATGTTCAAAGGCAATAGACGTCTTAGGCAAGGGGATACCTTTTCCCCTTATCTATTTCTTATTTGTATGGAAGTTCTTACTTTAATGCTAAAGCACAAAACTACTTTATCCCCTCAATTCAAATACCACTCTAGATATAAGAAGCTTTCACTAACAAATTTGTATTTTACAGATGATCTCATTTTTCTATGCAAGGCTAATATTGACTCAGTTACTTTATTGATGGCTACCTTACAAAGATTTGAGGAGACTTTGGGGTTGATTATCAATTTTTAGAAAAGCTTCTTTATCTTGTTAAAAAGTGCAGCACATCTTACACACACTTTGTCCTTTGTTACCGGAATGGCTAATCAAGACCCCTTATCCTCTACCTGGGAATTCCCATCTCCTTAAGAAGACTTCAGATTAGAGAATGCCTCCCTTTTATTGAAAAGATATAAAAAAAGACTGGCTCTTAGACTAATAGAACTCTATTCTATGATGGTAAACTCCAACTTTTGAAGTCTATTATAATGTCCATAACTATTTACTGGTGTTCTCACATTTTTTTAATCTAAAGGCTGGTTAAAAGTGTTGAGAAAATGAGGAAACAGTTCCTATGGAGTAAAAGGAAAGGAGAAATAGGTATAACTAAAGCGAGCTAGATCTATATTTGTCAACCAAAAGAAACAAGTGGTTTGGGATTAGTGCCTATCAGTAAAAGCAATAGATTCCTAATACTAAAAAAATTATGGAGAATTTTAGGTGAAAAGGAATCACTGTGGATCAAATGAATAAATAGCTAAATCCTTATGGGTGGTAGCTTTTGGGCAATTACACCTATAGACAGTCATTTTTGGTTATTTAAACAACTCTTTTGATTAGGGGCATAAATTTAACAACAATTTACGAGTATAATGGGGCTAGTTGTCACGACCTGAAATAGACGTGTGATTGATACCTAAGACTTGAGGTTTGAAAGCCTCACACGTAAGCCTACCACTAGCGGAAAAATGAATTCAAACCCCAAGAATGCAACAAGTCCATACAATACAATAATAATAGTGCTTCAGAAATAGGTTTTACAACTTATGAAATCATGTCACAACGAATGCTACAATACAAGATAAATGAAAATAAAGAAAGAACATACATAAACATAGATAGGCCATAGCAAACACGTCACGGGAGTCGCTGTTGCGAAGTCGGTGGTAGATAAACTGAAAGAAAATAAAGTTAAGGCGCGAGTCAAACCTCACTGAGCAAGCTCACAATATCCTACAATACCCAATACTATACGCGCAGTCATACATAAATAGTAAAATGCATACACATCATGTTATACATCCAATCACATCAACAACACAAATAAATTGTGGGAAAGAATATTTGTAGGACCTTAATCTCCAATGGTAAGCCCTTATAACTCTAAATCTCGAATGGCTGTGGGGAGCTATGCATCACCAATAACCTGGCCATGCTCCTATACTCATGTAGCCATGCTCTCTTAATCCAAAGGGGCTGCGGGGAGCCAAGTATCACTAACAGACCAGCCCTCTCTCAAAATGTGCAAAGTTATAAGTATCACAAATAAGGGTCTGATCGAGAGCAAAGCATCAACTAGGATCGACTCATAACATATCTCAATATCATAAACAAAACAATTCTCATAGTCATAAACCAATGCGCATCTAGTCCTGATGCATACCTATCAAGTGGCACTTCCTACAAATCTTTTCTTTCCCACTATTGAACATAGCAATACATATCAAATTATTAAGCATGCAATTTACCAAGTAAACATTCACTCAATATTCATTTTTCTGGTACAACTACGGTAATAATAAGTCGGTATGAATTTACCTGGTAATAGAACTCATTTGTCCGAACCTTTCAATGGTGTCCCGCTCCTACCATACCTAGTAAATAGAAAAAAATACCTCAATCAGTGCTAATTAGGAGTTATTGGGCTCAAATAATAATTCAAGTATCATCCGAATTGCCTAAGCTGTTCATTTATGAAATTTGAAAATTTATCTTAATCTCGCCTAAATGTTCTGTAATTTTTAATTCACAAACCATTAAAAATCTCACTATGATTCTTTAGAGAAAAATGATTAGTATAATTTTTAGAAAATTTTCACAAAAGTGACTAAAATGGTCACCGGAACAATACCTTCGATCATCGAAAAATCTTCAGTCTCAAAATTCAACGATTTTTATACCAAATTAAAGTTGTGGATGAGTGGAACAACTTTCTCCAAAGCAACATACTTAGATTCTCAACATATTTGAACGAATTAAGGAAAAACAAACTAAAACCCTAACCTCCTTTTACGTCAATCGTTAGCAATCTAGGCAGTGGTTGGCAACGAGACCATGAGACTTTTTTTTCTTGATGTTGAGATGAGTCGAATGGTGGTAGTGGTGACTGAAAACAATCATCGGAAGAAACGGATCAACGATTGACATTTTTTGTCAGTTTTTCTCAATTTTTGTGACGATTCTGGCAACAATGGTGACTGAAATGGGTATGGTTGTGATGGGTTCGTCAAGAGGAAGAGATTGGTATATAACACTAATTATTTGAGTCACTGACAGTGAAGAATGGTTAGAAAGAGGGAATTTATAAATAGTAGCTTTTGGGAGGGTTAAAATGAAATTATGAGAAAATTGGGAAAAGAAGAAGTTGTCTCTTATATATATATAGCATACGAGATGTTACATTCTCTCCCCTTTATAAAAAAATTCAACCTCGAATTTTATAATAAGGTTTATTAAGGAAACAAGTATGGATACAATTCTCTAATCTCTTGCTCTGTCTCCCAAGTAACTTCTTCAATGTGACCATTCCTCCACATCACCTTAACCATGGGAATTTGTTTTGATCGAAGCTGTCGCCCCTGCAAAACCATGATAGCCATTGGCTCCTATTCGTAGGTTAAATTCTTACTCACTTCCACACTCTGCAGTTGGAGTACATGGGAAGGATCAGGAATGTACTTCCGAAGCATAGAAATATGGAATACTGGATGGACTTGGGCTATGTTCAGAGGTAATGCCAACCGATATGCCACATTTCCAACTCTCTTAATAACCTCGTAAGGTCCAATATACCTTGGAGACAATTTTCCTCTCTTTCTAAACCTCATCACACCATTTATTGGAGATACTTTAAGGAATATGAAATGTCTGACTTGAAACTTCACTTCCTTACGCTTCAGATCAACATAAATTTTTTGTCTACTGACAGCCATCTCTAGCCTCTGCTTGAACAATGGGATCTTCTCGGGGGTGACTTGATTAATTCTAGGCCCTCTAACTACCTCTCGCCTACCTCCTCCCAACACATCGATGACCTACATTTTCTTTCATACAACGCCTCGTATGGTGCCATCCCAATACTACCATGATAGTTATTATTGTAAGCGAAATCAATCAAAGGCAAGTGTCAATCCCAACTACCGTTAAATCTATCACACACATCCTCAACATATCCTCTAAAGTCTGAATTATCCTTTCAAATTGTCCATTAGTCTGAGGATGAAGTGTCATACTAAAATTCAGTCTAGTGCCCAACGCCCATTGTAATTTTTTCTAGAATTGAGATGTGAATGTGATTTCCAATCCGAAACTATCGATATAGGTACTCCATGGAGGCACACTATCTGATCAATATAAACTTGAGCGAGCTTGGACACCAAATAAGTAGTCTTCATAGGTAAAAAATGTGTTGATTTTGTCAATCTATCTATGATCACCCAGATTGAATCACATAGAGTTCTTATATAAGGTAAGCCAACCATGAAATCCACCATGAACCTCTCCCATTTCCATTTAGGAGTTGGCAGTGGTTGTAGCTTACCTGAGGGCTTCTAATGCTCAACTTTTACTTGTTGACACGTCAAGCATTTAGAAGGCTAAATGTCCAATATGGGGCCAAAAGTTGTTGGGTTTGATCAATTTATAGCCAAACATTATAATTTGTTCAATATTAGGCTATTTTGGACAAAAATTTGGTAATATCCTACACGCGCGTTAAGTCTGAGTGAAATATTTTACGTGGCATTTTTGTGACCTATTTTCTGACACCTCCCTTAATTTAAACCCTAATATTCATTGAAGTATACCATCATGCATGTCAATTATGGATTAGAGGAAAGAGAAGAAGAGTAAAGAGATATGAAAGAAGAAGAAGAGAAGAACCAAGAATGGAAAAAACATCCTTTTGCTGGTTTACACTAATATTAATACATTAACTACTTATATAACATTATTAGGTAGTAATCATGTGCATCGTATATTTCTAGAAAGAATCAACAAAAGTAAAGGAAACCATTGTTGGTTGTTGGAAGCAAACAAGGCTTCCTAGTTATATGTATATTGGTTTCTACACCCAAAAAATATAGGAAATGCTTTAAGGTTATATATCTAACTTTGCTGGTAGATATATAGCAATCTTCTTTTCCTTTGAGGGATGGGAAAAGAGAAAGAAAAAATGTCACCAAAGGATACATATGTTGTACTAGAAGAAGATGCAGAGCTGCGTAAGACTACACCATCTTTATAATTGAAGCTAAGCTATATACCAATAATGAGAACTTTGTTAGATTTTATTATTTTATTATACAATAATGGATTATCAAAATGTAAGTAATTACTAACTCTCCTCATACTTTGACTTCATTTTGTTGAATATAATATGAGAGTTGTAATCATTTCTTTAAAAAAAATTGTTTATCTCATTAGTGATTAAACATTATAAAGGGTAGTAGATCAATTCAACTAATTTGGAAAGGGCGTTGGATGTTGAAGAGAAGATATATGATTGGGGGAAATAATTAATGTTAGGATTTGTTTGCTTGGAGTTGGTGTCATTTCTGTTTTAGCCACGTGAATGTTAGGATTTGCCGACTATGTATATGCATTTTATTTTTATATGAATACTTATAGGTCTTTGTGATTCATATTGTCAACTCAAACTTCTTTTCATAATTAAGATTATACAAATGGAATAGATTCACCAATAGCTTCACTAATTTTGTAGCTACACAATTAGCCCCTCCTACTATGCCAAGCTCAATGTAGCCATGCCAATCTTCCTCAAAGCAAACCTGGTATTCTCTACTTAAGACAGAGACTTGAGTTCTTGTTCATTGGATGGAAAGGCCATCTTAAGTAGATCGTGTTTGATCAAATTTATAAATATTCATCGAAGGTTTTTTAAACCAATATTCTCGGCTGGCGGATTGTGGTTATCTACTATGCAATAGCCAACAAGTTATTGTTCTCTAATGAGAACAAGCTTGTTATTTCATGGTGGACTGATTCCATCAATAAGGTCTTTCTATCTTCTCTTTAAACCTCATCCAAAGAAGAAGCCATAAAGATGCACAAAATGCTTTATGAGTTCTTAAAGCTTGAGGCTCTTTAGTGATATATCGGTGTTATGGATGCTATAGCATGCAAAAAATTTGCCTCTGAATGGAAAAAACAAAGACAAAGTTGTCGTCTTCTATGTTACAAAGAATTATATGTTTCGTTTGGGATGCCAATTGTTTATCAACCTCGGAGACCCAAATTGCATTGCTAAACTATACGACCATTTCTATCCTCTAACTTTAGGAATTATTGTTGTCCCCATTGATTTGCTTGGAACTCCATTTCATCGGGCCATTAATGCTTCAAAATCTATAAGGAACGAGCTTCTTGCCATCATTAAATGAAGAAGGATCGATATGGTAGAGGGAAAGGCATCGGCTACATAGGACGTATTTTTCCACATATTGACGACAAGTTTTGAGTATGGAAAGTACATAAATGAGAGCGACATCATATACAGGATCCTAGGACTATTGACTGGAGGACACGACACTGCTAGTGCTGCCTATACCTTCATTGTCAAGTCTTCTGTGAAACTCCCCACATTTATGAGCATGTTTATAAGGGTATTACTCATTATTATTAATTCTTGTCATTTTGTTTATAATAGTTACAATGCAATTGTGTTTTGACTTTTTGTTACATATATAGAACAAGTGGAGATAGCAGAAACAAAAGCACTAGGAGAGTTGTTGAACTTGAATGACATATACAAGGTGAAGTACTCGTGGAACATAACATCTGAAGTCATGAGACTTGCTTCTCCTCTTCAGGGTGCTTTTAGAGAAGCCATCAACGACTTCATTTTCAATGGTTTCTCAATTCCAAAAGCCTGGAAGATACTTATAATTCACTAAATCAAAAGGCTAAATGATTAACAATTTCAATAAGAATAGATAAATTTACACGTGATTTCTCGTATGCATGTAGCTGGATTGGATTGGAAGTTCAACACACAAAAGCTGAAAGTACTTCCCTGAACCAGAAAAGTTCAATCCAACTTGATTTGAAAGAAATGGACCTGCACCATACACATATGTCTCGTTTGGTGGAGGACCTCAGATGTGTCCTTGAAAGGAATATGCTACACTGGAAATATTAGTGTTTATGCACAACTTGATGAAAAGATTCAAGTTTCATAAGCTAATTCTTGATGAGAAGATCGTTGTCAATCCCATGCCAATACCCCAAAAAGGACTTGCCGTTCTTCTTCATCGTCACACATCTTGATAATTAAGTTCAAAATCATATTATCTTATGTTTCAAAACTATTAATTTGTAAGAAATCCAATATCCACCATAACTACTAAGCTATAACTATATATATTCATATAAAGATGTGTAGCATAAGGTGAGAAATATTTACTATTAGCTGTAGATGTTATGATATTTCTATTGATGTGGTTGAAGATGCACTACAGTATATGGCATGAGTGCATAACTAAAGAGCCATTTATGTCCATAAAATAAAATAAAAACAATAAGAACTAACATGGATATAGAGGAAATGGTTTAGGTAGCTTTAGCATATATATACTAACCTATCCTATTACATACAATTCATAGTTGTTAATGCATGAATGTAGTGTCGATACAGATACACCCCAAGAAGATTATAACATTCAACTAGATACTTGCAATCTTTGTTCATCACCATCTAATTGTAAAGAAATAGATCTCCAAGATTTTTAAATGGTAATATTTTGTAATATATCAAGTAATATTTCTTATTCGATTTCCTAATATATTAAGGAATTGATTTCTGGTAACATATTAAATAACAATATTCCCTTTTTTGTTTTAACTAGGAGTGGAAGGTAAGTTGACTAATGTAATAGCCACACATTTCATGAAACAAAGCAAAAGAAAAACTTGCTAGCATCAACTATATACCATATTCATTTAGTTCATAGCAAACAAACACAAACCAGTTCATTATGCTAATTAGTCTGAAGGGAACAATTTGTGTTAGTATATTATGTTGTCCTTTTTTAGTTTCTAATGTAATTTATTATAATTATAATGTAAAAACTTTGCCTGAGACTGGTAGGACAAGGAATAGAAGATGGTGAGGACATGGCTTTGCCAGAAGCAGAAAGTGGATCCTTGATCATGGTGGTTTAATTGGAATTCCCTTATATTGAAAGTTATGGGTTATGGTAAGACCAATCCAATAAGGAAGATGTTAGAAAATAGGTCACAAAAATGCCACATAAGACATCTCACTTAGAGTTCGCATGTGTGATACAACCAAATTTTTGTCCAAAATAACCTAACATTGAGTAGGCTTGATAATGTTTAGATCTTAATTGAGTATATTATAATGTTTAGCCCTAAATTGATCAAACCTAACAACTTTTGGCCCCAAATTGGGCCTTTAGCCACATTTAGAAACATATTCAAACAAATCTTTGTTCATATCGTCCTACCAATATGTATCTCTAATATTATCGTCCATTTTGGTAGAACCTAGATGCACATTGTATGCAACATAATGTGCTTCCTCTAGAATCTCCTCTTTCAAGTTTTCTATAAGTGGAACACATAGTCTCCCATTCATTCTAAGGATGCCTTCTTTATTGATTTCAAAATCTGCACGTTGTCCTTTTTGAATGTCATAAATAAGTTGTTCAAATTTAGGATCTTGACCTTGGGTGATCCTAATCCTGTCCAGTAATACTGACCGCACCCTAATGCTAGCCAGTAATATTCCTACATCTAAAAACTGAAACTGAGTACCTCAATCCATCAAGTTGTGTAACTCTTTGGTTAAAGCTCTCCTCTCTATTACAATATGTGCCAAACTACCTAAGGATTTTTTATTTAAAGCATCTACCACGACATTTGCCTTTCCTAGATGATACTAGAATGTAAAGTCGTAATCTTTTAGTAATTCCATCCACCTTCTTTGCCTCAGATTTATATCTTTCTATTGAAATATATATTTCAGACTCTTGTGATCCGTAAAAATCTCACATGTCTCATCACACAGGTAATGTTGCCAAATCTTTAAAGCAAAGATTGCTGCTGCCATCTCTAAATCATGCGTAGGATTTTTTTTGTTTCTTCAGTTACTTGGAAGCATAAGCAATCACCCTACCATTTTACATCAATACACATTCAAGATTAACTTTCGAAGCATCATAGTACAATTGAAATCCTCCACCTTTCATTGGTAAAGCTAATATTGGAGTTGAAGTTAAACACTCCTTTAGTTTTTGAAAACTCTCCTCGCAAGCATCAGACCAAATAAATTGAACGTTCTTTTGCATCAATTAGGTTAACAGGGTTGCCATCTTAGAAAAAATTTGAACAAATCTTCGATAGTAACTTGCTAACCTGAGAAAACTTCGTACCTTTGTCACGGTCCTTAGTTATTCCCAATTTATCACAGCTTCTACCTTCTTTAGGTCCATTTGTATTTTGCCTTGAGATACCACGTGTCCTAAGAATGCAAAACTCTCAAGCCAAAATTCACATTTTGAGAACTTAACATATAGTTGATGTTCTCGAAGTGTCTGTAATACCAATCTTAAGTGTTTGGCATGCTCCATATCTGTCCATGAATATGCCAAAATGTCATCAATAAAAGCAATCACAAACCTATCCAAGAATAGCTTGAATACTCTATTCATCAGATTCATGAAAGCTGCTAGAGTATTTGTAAGGCCAAAAGACATTACCAAAAACTCATAATGGTCATACTGAGTCCTGAAGGCAGTCTTAGTACATCATCTCCTCTGATCCTTAACTGATGGTATCCTAATCTTATATCAATCTTAGAAAAGTATTTACACCTTGAATTGGTTAAACTAATCGTTAATTCAAGGTAGTGGATACTTGTTGCGAATAGTCACCTTATTTAATTATCGATAATCAATACACAATCAGAGAGAACCATCATTTTTCTTCATAAATAGTACTGGTGCACCCCATGAATAAACGCTAGGTCTGATAAAACTCTTTATCTAACAAATCTTGTAACTGCTTCTTTAATTCCTTTAAATTATGCATATGTCATTCTATATGGTGGTATAAAAATCAAAGTCATACCAAGAACTACGTCAATAAAAAATTCAATTTCTCGCTCTGGGTGAACCCTGGTAACTCCTTAGGAAACACATCTGGAAACTTTTGAACTACCAGAATGCTTGGAGATTGATGCCCTCTAAAGTTAAATCCTTCACTGAGGCCATAAATCCTTGTCACCCTTGTTTAAGCATCTTGTTGGCCACTACTGTTGAAACTATGTTAGAGGGGGTAGTTTTTCTATCCCCCTTAAAGATAAACTCTACATCCCCTAGAATTTTAAGCATCACTTCCTTCTCTCTACAATTCAAGGTAGCATAATGATGGGATAACCAGTCCATTCCCAATATTACATCAAAATCCATAACTGGCAATACCATAAGATTCGCTACCAATCTCTTACCATTAATCTCTACGGGACATGAGTAGTAGATCAAATTTACCTCTATGGCATCAATCAGAGGTGTAGATACTAAAAAAGATTCATTCATCATATCCTATGCTTTTCTAACTTCATAACAAAGTTAAGCAACATAAAAGAATGAGTTACTCTTGAATCTATTAGATCCATAGCTTCTAATCCACATACGAGAATGGTACTTGATACCACTACATTGGAAGCAAGTGCATCTTGAGGGTTGAGAGTGAACGCCCTAGCCTGACTATGGCATACCTGCTGAGAGCTAGAGGATTGTCCCAAACTGCGGCCTCCATATCTACCTCTCAACTGTATCCCTCCAGATCATTCCCCCTGCTGACCACCAAACTGTGATCCCCCTTGTGGCTGTTGAAATGGAGGTTGCACCATATTAAAAGAGGACTGCTGATATCCCATTACAGGGCTATCTCTGATTAAATGCCTATAATGGTCACATCTGTAGCAAGCTCCTGGCGGTGTGTGACATGGACCCTGATGAACTATACCATATTGCTGACAAATGGAAGAAGTTGATCTTGAACTACTACACCCTAAACTTTGCCCGTTATTGCAACTACCTGCACTAGGCATGGATCTGAATCCTCCCTAATGTCTATACTCAAATCTCACCTTTCCATGAGCTCGAACAACCCTCTGTAGAGAACTCCCACTTTGGCTAAACCCTAGCAAAAAGTTTGATTAATGTTGCTATCGTTGCTGAAAACTAGAGGATCCTATAGAGTGCCTCCTACTCTGCTTTCCTATAGAAAAGGTACCTTGCTCTACAAGAATCCTCTCTAACTATTTGGCCATATCCACTAAGGTAGAGAACTTCTCTCGACAGATCATAGTCATGCTGACGAAAAGGGATCCCAGCTCTAACACATATTAGTTGTTCTTCCTCAACTCATCATAACCAATCTTTAGGGCATAACGACTTAAGCAAATTAAGTCTGTGGTGTACTCATCCACTGTCCTATCTCCACAGCGTAAGTTTAGAAACTCTGATCGGAGTGTCTCACAAGTTGCAAATAAGAGGAAGTAGTTCATAAATCTCTTTCTAAACTACGACCAAGTCATTGCACCCAAGTGTGGAAGGATATGATCTCAGTACTAATCCTTGACCATCCCTTGCAGAGACATCTCCACCAGACCCACCAACTGTGTATCAAAACAATGCAACATCCTACCTCACATCTCCACCTCATCGAGAAAATCAATAGCCTCCTAAGGTCTAATTCTGTCGAACTCTATTGGACGAAACCTTGCATATGCCATAGATAATTGCATATTCGACCTCTCTTATTCTGGGACTGCCATTGGAGGAGCTGGCTACTGCTACTGTTGCATCATCATCATCGAGTCTCAAAATATAACATTGTTAGCCTCTATCCCTGCAAGGAATGTATGCATATCAAACGTAGGTTCCCTAGGAACTCCTTGTGACACCTCCGATGCCTTGACAAAAACCTTTCTTATCAAGGTCGTTCTGCGCCTACCGCACCTTCTAGTTGAAGCAACAGGGGCAGATGTCTCATCCTGAGTCGAGGCTTCATCGTGACCCTCTTGGTCAAGTCAAGTGAGAAATCGAGTGCATTTATTAATGTTGAAATTGAAAGCAAAAGAACGGTCAATACCACCAGTGAGAATATGAACGTATTCTGTAAGAAGTTACTTTAAAAAAGAGTAGATTCCTATGTGTCCTCAGTGACAAACAAAAGAGCATCCTAGGCTGTAAATCTCTAACCTAAGCTCTGATACCAACTTTGTCAAGACCCGAAACGAGTGCGTGACCAACACGTGAGACTCGAGACTCGAAACCCAAAATCAAACGTAAGCCTACCACTAGCAACAAAATGAATTGAAACCCTAAGAACACAGCAAGTCCATACAATACAATAACAATAGTGCGTGTCAAAAAGAAGTTATACAACTAATGAAATTCCATAACTGCGGACGTTACAATATAAGATAAATGAAAATAAAGAAAGAACATACATAAATGTACGCAAGTCGTAGCGGACACGTTACGGGAGTCATTACTATGAAATTGATGGTAACTGACCTAAAAAAATAAAGTTGAGGGGAGTCAGACCTCGATGAGTAAGCTCACCCCATCTTACGATTACCAATGCTATATGCACAATCATGCATGAGTATTAAAATACATACACATCATGTTTACATCTAATCACATCAACAACATAAATAAATTATGGAATATCTGTAGGACCTTAATCTACAAGAGTAAGCCCTAACAAATCTAAATCTCGAATGGCCGTAGGGAGCTAAACATCACCAACGACGTAGCTATGCTCATATACTCATATAGTCGTAAGGCTATCTTAATCCAAAGGAGTTGCGGGGAGCCAAGTATCACCAACAGACTTGCCCTCTCTCAAAGCATCCAAAGCCATAAGTATCACAAATAACGACCTGTTTGGTACGCTGGAATAGAATAGACAGGGAATAGAATAGTTATTCCTGGGAATAGAAAAGATGAGGAATAGAAAAGAATGAGTATTACTTTGTTTGGTTTAAGGAATGGAATAGATAAAGAATTTCTATTCCAGTATTTGGTTTGAAAATATAGACTTGGAATAAGAAATGAATAAGTAACAAAAAGACCAAAATATCCTTATTATTATTGTTGTTGTTGTTGTTGTTGTTGTTGTTGTTATTATTATTATTATTGTTGTTGTTGTTGTTGTTATTGTTGTTGTTATTTATTATTATTTATTATTATTATTATTATTATCATTATTAACCTTATTATTATTATCATTATTAACCTTATTATTATTAACCTTATTATTATTATTATTATTATTATTATTATTATCATTATTATTATTATTATTATTATTATTATTATTATTATTATCATCATCATCATCATCATCATTATCATTATTTATTATTTATTTATTATTATTAATTATTAATTATTATACAAAATTATTATTATTATTAAATTCTATTTTTAGTTTTAATTTTACTTTCTAACATTTTGTAGTGATTAATTTTTCTGGTCCGACTCATTTCAGCATTCATTATATAGTCGCAATTGTAATATAAAATAACAATGGGACGATATTAAACCAAAACAAAAAATAGGGCTTTAAATTACCAAAAAGTTAGTTGAACAAAATATAAAGTTAACTATTCTCAGGAGTAACTTTTGTAGGAACAACTTCATTTTCTAGTGTTCCTGTGGAATCAAATGAAGGATCAAAATATATAAGCTAAAATCATAGGACTACTAATCCTCAAGACCATCATTAATACTGACAGCAAACCAATCCTAAATTATCATTTGGGCTGAGTTTTGGGGCACTTCCATTTCCACAAGCCTCTGTATATATTTCCTTGTAAGGGCATGAACTTTTGTGTCAAAATGTGAAGATCTAATGTGATAACCAGGTAAATACAAGGAATTGAGAAGAATCTGCAGATTATAAACCCATTATTGTTAACTTAAATAAGGAGAAAAGCAACTGATCTTAATGATGGTTAGTGGTTAAACAATTACCTTTATATACAGCTCATGAACCTCCTGGAAAAACCTTTTGATCCCATCCTCATCTTGCAAGTCATGAAGTAGCATAAATTGTGTATGTAAGAGAAGTTAAAGCATACAGTAAAGACTAGATATCATAAAATAGGTAAACCACACAAATTAATGGATAAATCAAACTTGAAGGAAAACAAATATAAGACAATTCCAAATTCTATGGTTTTAAGACAATACAAAAATGTTCTGCTAGGGGAACTTGAAAATGACACTGACACCCATCCTCTTTGTTGGACCCCGTCTCCGAGGCCCAACATTCGGACCCACATAAGCCTGGAAGGCCCAAAACTGAACACCAACTGACCTCAAATAAAGGAAACCTCCAATAGAGAATTTGGATTGGCTTCTAATAAAATTTTTCCCTCCGTTCTAACGGTTCCAACGCCACTGAAATCGCTCAATTTGGATTTGAAATAAAGAAGTTATGGTTAAAATACTATCTC
>JANVCQ010000009.1:21194298-21205322 GCA_025531925.1 Erythroxylum plowmanianum | reverse complement strand
AATTATATATATACAAATTAATTATATATATACAAATTAATTTTGTATCTACAGATTGGTGAAAACTCTTGCATATTACTAAACTAGTTAACAAATGTCTTCAAACCTATTACCGACAGAATCCCACAGACCGTCGGTGAAAAAAAATGCATTTACCGACGGAAACTATTATTCCGTCGGTGAAAACAAAATGAATGTACCGACGGAAACTGTAATATCGTTGGTAGTAACAAACGGTTTACCGACGGTTAACGGCAACTTGAACCGTCAATATCTTTCACCGACGAACTTTATTCCGTCGGTCACGTTATGTTAACTGTTGTAATTCACCGATAAAAAATTTTAAAATTTCTGTTACAAACTATACTCATGGAACATAAACCATCGAAAAATTTACTGTGGCGTCGTTAATACACCGACAGTTACGTCCGTTGGTATGCATTACTGATAGCCGTTTTAACGACAGTATTGGGCGACAAAAAATTCCGTCGGAACATTTTGTACCAGACGGAACTATCGCGTTTGCTGACGGAATATTCCGTCGGCAAACGACCTATTTCTTGTAGTGTTTGAGACATATATTTTCATCATAATAATTTTAAAAATGACAAGTCAGAAATAAAAATAATTTAGAAGATGAAAATTTGGAAATAAAAATATGGTAAATATCAGTTAAATTAAACTTATTATTTAGTTTTAAATTATTAATCTATTAAATCATTTATTTAAAATATAAAATTTATATATATTCAGTATAAAAGTATAAAAAATTGAGGACTACAAATTTTATCAATATACAAAAGGATTCAATCGATTGAATACATCACTCACTATTTTATACATCAAGAATATGTCTATACCTTAATGACCCATTTGTTGATGGGAAATTCCATACATCTGTCACAAAAACGTTTTACCTAAGTTTGCTAAAACGTCTCTAATAATCCTTAGCTATGTTTTCAAAAATGTGGTTAAACATATTCTGCCATACAAATAAATTGTCAGTAAAGATTATTACTTACGCCTACGTTAACAAAGTTAATTACTTTTACCATCCAAAACTACACACAATTGTATGTCATTCGGGACAATTATTTATCTCCTCGCCTATTAAGTTTTGCGACAAACAATTGATCATAGCAAAATCAGTTGGGCGATGAAAATGTAAAAATGTCGCAGATAATTATTTACTACTAGACTTTTGTGACTACTTGTTCGATAATTTTTTAAAGTTGCAAATTACGTTTTGTGGCAATATGTTGTCAATCGTGGCCAAAACCCTCTTTTATTGTAGTGTTGGTATCGCAGTAACTAAACATTTATAGCACCCCCAGTCCAATGTACTTTACTATATCTTAATGTTCCAAATAATTAATCACACACTTTCCTCACGTACGAACACAGGCTCATGACTTTCCTGATGACCTATAATGTTTTTCATTGGTGAATGAAATTGAATAGTAATGCCCGTGCTCTCTTTCGTATGCTCGTGAGTTACGTAAATTGATAGACTCCTAAATTACGTTATCACAAGGCTTCAAGAGATTAGTTAATGTAGTTTCAGTTGAACCGTTCCTTGACTTACTTGGTCTCGTTAGGTGGGAAGCTTCCGACATGGAGATCCATCGAATCATTGGACCCCACGATGTCCAAAAATCTGTAGCCATTGGATCAGTTATCGAATCCATACGTATAACAAGTCAAAACACTATCTACGTAACCTACCTTAGAACGGCGACTACCTAATCTGTAAGTTATAACCAAGTCCATCTTTATTCCCATCACAAGATGGAGCGGTTTAACAAACTCCTCTCTTCAACATTCCATAAATATAAAGATCAACTCAACCAACAGCCACACAAGCACAAGCTCTTATTGCTAGCTACTACTCCACTTGCACACATGGGGAATTACATTACATACTGTTCTCCGAATTCCACCGGAAAGGTGATACTTTCAGACGGCAGAGTTCATGAGTTTGAGACCCCTCCCACGGCGGCTGAGCTAATGCTGGAGTATCCGCAACAAGTAGTTGTCGAGTTCCACTCTCGTTTGACTGAAAAAAGACCGACCCCATTACCAGCTGACAAGAAGCTAGAGACCAAGAAGTTGTACCTAATGCTACCCATGAAGAGAGGGAAGCCGCCATCATTATCTACAGAGGAAGCCAGACATGTGATTTGGACTGCAAATCACGTTTTAAGGTCACGTTCGATGTTGTCCGCATCAAGATTTTTGCCGTTATTTGCCAAGATATGTCCCGCGGGTGTTGGAGAAGAACTAGGACGCGAGCTGATTCAACCAAAGAAAGAATATGACAAGGAGGAGAAGCCAGAGGAGACGTGTGGGTCGTCGGAGTTTTCACCGGATATTCTGGATAGTTCGGTGCCGGAGTATCTTAGTAGGCAGATTTCGGGTAAAGGGTGGAAACCTAGTCTCGATACTATTAAGGAGAAGCAGGTAGAAAGGAAGGTACTTCACTGGTTGTTTTGAAGAGTTCTTGAATCCTGTGACTTGTGATATAATACTGTAATTAAACTAGTAGAATTTGTCATCGGCCACTTGTCGCCATGCAAGGAATTACACGTCTATGCATTCTTGTTTTGACCAAATTTGGAAAATGTCTCAGGAAATTATCTTTTTTCCAAAAGACCAATTTTGATGCAAAGAAATTAATTTTCCTTTATTAAATTAAATTAAAATTGTCATCTCTAATCGTAGGATCAGAAAAGTTATACATTTAATAATCCTTCTTATTTGGAAACAATCGTCCTTGTAGTCATTACTCGCTTGATTTCTTCTGGTACAACAGCTTGTTAGTGTCCTCCTTGCTGATTATGTGTTACTACAGCTTACTTTCATTCTCTGATTTACTCTACATACAGGTCGTTGACGAGCTAAAATCTTCTTTGTTTGTCTCAAAGATAAACTTAATCTACGATATAGAAGAAGGGAAAAAGAAAAATTTAGAAGTTGTTAGGTTTTATTTATATTTTTAATTTTAATTTTTTAAAATTTATCAAAAAATTTGGTTTGACTTTCTAATTTTTATATTTGTATAAATAAAAATAAATATTTTCAAAATGAATATTTTAATAAACGTGTCCCAACTATAAATTATCTTAGAAATACGTAATTTTTGAGATTTTAAAACTAGTTATTAATTTATTAGACAAAAATATTTTTAAAATTAAATATTTATTATAGAATAAAACATTGGTTTAAAATTAAATACAATTTTAATAAATAAATATTAGTTTACAAAATAAAATTATATTTATTAAAAATTAATTAATTTACTTATTTTAATTTTATGAAAATTTTTAATAAATATATACAATTATTTTACCTTCAACTTTTATTTAAAATGTATTATTGTCAATGTCAATAATAAACGTATAACTATATTAATATTAATAATTAGATAAATTTTATTTTTAATAAAATAAATTTAAAA
This sequence comes from Erythroxylum plowmanianum, assembly GCA_025531925.1. Taxonomy (NCBI): domain Eukaryota; kingdom Viridiplantae; phylum Streptophyta; class Magnoliopsida; order Malpighiales; family Erythroxylaceae; genus Erythroxylum; species Erythroxylum plowmanianum. The sequence continues at coordinate 21,201,865 of JANVCQ010000009.1, read as the reverse complement.
ACCTAGAAACGGACCTAAGCATCATTATCTTCTTCCACAAATTCATTGACCGTCTCGAAGCCTTAAAGTTGGAAATGTTAACCATGTATAAACCATGCTTACGTCCCAAACTCCCAATAAAAGAGATGTGAAACTGGAAGGAACAAAAGAGAATATGGCAACAGCGTACAAGTGAAAATTGCGACCGAATGCTCACATTTTATAGCTTGTAAATTGGAGTATACTAAATGCAACATGAACCATAAAATTATGTACGTAGGTTTAAATTAAACTTCAAACTGTTCCCTGTTTTTCGTGGAAAATACCATCTTCAGAAACTTTCCTTAGGTATATATTTAACCCAAAATTGAACGTCTCAAGGCAATTTGTTTGTTGAATGCTGATTTGGGTTGGCTTAAATTAATTGTTATAGGTACCCTTCCGTACTAATGGAAGAAAGGTACTAACAAATTTTCAGGACTAAACTGCAAACATAAATTTTTTTTGGACCAAATTGAAAAAATAATCGTAAACCTAAAGACACTAGCAGTAAACTTTTGTTCATTTCATACACACCTCACTCTTCTTCCCCATCATCATCGCTCTTCACTTTCTCTTCCAGCCACTGACCCACGCACGCCCGCCTTGCTAGGACTTTTCACTGTCTTCTTCACTGTATGTCTTCATGCTTCCTCCACTACGGGACTATCACTGCTCGCTCGTGTTGGATATGGGTCTCTCTCATATGGAAGGACTCCATATTCAATATTTGCGGCATCGATTCTGCAATTGTTGAAAAGAAGAAAAAAGATAGTTGAGGAGTGTCTATATAAGGCACTCCCTGCTTCAGAAGAAATACAACAGAAAAACAGAGAGGAAAACCAGAGCATTGTTTTGCTCTGAAGTTGGGAATATATTCCCAAAGGGTTGGTGAGTGACAAAATAGTGATATTAGTATTTTTAGGTTGGGAAACACCTTGTAAGCCACTATTTTTGGTTTTATCTCTGTATACCTACTATTTGTAATAGTGAAAAAAATATTCTGAGTTTTATCCATGGACATAACCCAAAGTTAAGGGTGAACTACGTTAAATATTCTGTGCGTTACCGAGTGACTTTGACAATGGTCCGCACAAATCTGAGTGAATCAGATCTAGAACATTCTTCATTCTGAATGGAGAAGAACTCTGGAAAGAAATCCTGTTTTGTTTCCCTGCTAGATAATCTGTGCATTTCTTCTGATTTAGACTAGATATCATATTCTTTTTTACAAGTTGACTCATCCATTTCTCACTAATGTGGCCTAGTCTTTTATGCCACAAATCAACTGTATTATCATTCTATATTGTATTGATAACATCACTGGAGAGCTTTGCCTACATTATATATAGTCTTGAATGCTTCTGACCTTTGGACACTACTAAGAAGCCCTTAGTAAGCTTCCATTTTCTGTTTCCAAAAGTATTTCGAAAACCTTCATCATCTAGCCTGTTTACAAAAATTAAATTAAGATACATATCAGAAATGTACTTGACATCTTTCAGCAATAGTCTTGAACCATTCGTTGTCTCTAAAGAAACATCTCCTTTTTCAACAACATTTGACAGATTTCTGTTTGCCATCTTAACAATGCCATAATTCCCGGGTGTGTATGATGAGAAAAATTGTCTGTGAGATGTAACATAAACAGTAGCTCCACTGTCAACTATCCAACTTATTTTTTTGTGACACCAGGCTGACTATCTCTGTATCAATAACAAGGTTGAATACACCAACAATGTTACTTTGTTCATCATCACTGCTTTCGTCTTTCTTCACATCTTTGCCTTTTTCCTTCTTCAACTTTCGGTAAAATTTCATGATGTGGCCCTTCTTCTTGCAGTAATGACATTTCACATTTGCATATCTGTTTGACTTTCCTCTGCTATTGTCTCTGGACTTTAGACCTCTAGATTGACTCCTTCCTTTATTTTCTGTAAGCAGAATATTTGAATGTCATGAAGAGGCTGCAGATTGTGATTTACACCTCATCTCTTCATTTAGTATACTGCTTTTAACAGACTCTATATTTAATACGTCATTTGGTGCAGTATTTGTCAAAGATACCTTCAAAGTCTCCCAAGATTCTGGTAATGAAACTAGCACCATTAGAGCAATCACCTCGTCGTCAAACTTTATACCCATCTTTGATAACTGATTAACCATTACTTCCATATTGTTTAAATGATCAGCTACAGAAGTACCCTCTTGGTATTTTACCTGCATCAATTTTGTCAGATAAAACAATTTGTTGTTGCTGGTCTTTGAAGCATACAACAACTCCAGCTTATTCCACATCGTTCTTGCATGAGTCTCGTTACAAATGTAATTGTACACATTATCATCGACAAACTGTCAAATATAATCACACGCTCGCTCATGCTTAAACTCCCAATCTTCGTTGGACATCTCTTCTGGTTTAGTTGTCGAAAATATTGGCAAATGTATCTTTGTAATCATCAAGAGATCCTTCATCTTGGTTTGCTATATACGGTAGTTAATACCGTTTAAATTGATCATTTTGCTCGTCTTCACCTCCATTTGCCAAATTAAACCAAATTTGAAAAAACTGACTTAAAAGATGGAACCAAGACGTCAAAATTTAGCAGAAAAGATATCTTCTAATTTTTACCACGGGATCAGAATAGTGTCATCGAACCTCACTAGAATAGTACTGCAGGACTTGATAAATAGTAATTTGTGAATAGTGTTCATCGGAATACTATCGTCGGATCCCACTGGAATAGTGATGGGGGACCCAGTAAATAGTAACTTGTGAATAGTATCGCAAATAGTATCGCAGGATCCAGTTACTATTGATACACAGTGCGTCACCTTGTAAATTTATTAAAACAATGTAAAAGTACTATTCATCACCTTTGCTGTTTTAAGACAACTTTTCGAATAGATTACGCCAAAAAATTTGTTGTAATTTTGTCTTCTCGATGACGTGTTTCTTTTCAAAAAATATCTTCAATAAAAACACAGCTCTGATATCACTTGTTGGGCGCAGCGAGTGTATTTTGTAAAAGAAAAAAGACAAAGATGTGAAGAAAGACGAAAGCAGTGATGATGAATAAAGTAACATTGTTGATGTATTCAACCTTGTTATTGATACAGAAATAGTCAGCCTGGTGTCACAAGAAATAAGTTGGATAGTTGACAGTGGAGCTACTGTTCATATTACATCTCACAGATAATTTTTCTCATCATACACACCCGAAAATTATGGCGTTGTTAAGATGGTAAATGAAAATTTGTCAAATGTTATTGACAAAGGAGATGTTTCTTTAGAGACAACGAATGGTTTAAGACTATTGCTGAAAGATGTCAGGTACATTTCTAATATGCGTCTGAATTTGATTTCTGTAAACAGGCTAGATGATGAAGGTTTTTGAAATACTTTTAGAAATGAAAAATGGAAGCTTACTAAGGGCTCCTTAGTAGTGGCCAAAGGTCAGAAGCACTCAAGACTATATATGATGCAGGCAAAGCTCTCCAGTGATGTTGTCAATATAGTGGAGAATGATAATATAGTTGATTTGTGGCATAAAAGACTAGGCCACATTGGTGAGAAAGGGATGAGTCAGCTTTTAAAAAGGAATATGCTATCTGGTCTAAATCAGATACATCAGAAGAAATGCACAGATTGTCTAACAGGGAAACAAAACAGGATTTCTTTCCAGAGTTCTCATCCATCCATAATAAAAAATGTTCTAGATCTGATTCACTCAGATTTGTGCGGATCATTGCCAAAGTCACTCTATAACCCACATTATTTTGTGGCTTTTATTGATGATCATTCCAAGAAAACGTGAGCCTATAGTCTGAAGACTAAAGATCAAGTGCTAGATGTGTTCAAACAATTTCACGCCTCAGTTGAGAGACAAAATGGGAAGAAGTTGAAGTGCATTCGGGCAGACGATGAGGAAGAGTATATCGGATTATTTGATGCTTATTGTAAAGAGCATGGTATTAGTCATCAAATGACTCTACCAAAAATACCGCAATTGAATGGCGTAGTTGAGAGGATGAATAGGACTTTGATGGAAAGAGTCAAATGTCTACTTTCACATTCAAAGCTGCCTAAGGCATTTTGGGGTGAAGCTTTACTTACGTATGCGTATGCATTAAATCGTTCACTATGTGTTCCTCTCCAGTATGAAGTTCCAAAAAAGGTGTGGTAAGAAAATGATGTCTCCTATGATCATTTGCGGGTCTTTAGTCACAAGGCTTTTGTCTATATTCCTAAAGATGAAAGGAAAAAGCTTGATATCAAGACACGATAGTGTGTATTTATTGATTATGGTCGAGATCAATTTGGCTATAGGTTTTATAATCTGAGGCAGAAAAGACTTATCAGGAGTCATGATGCTATGTTTATTGAAGATCAAATTGTTGAAGATATCAACAAGGCGGAGAAAGAAGTTCCAAGCTCCAATGATGACTCAACAAACTTTCGATTGAATCCTCCAACAATGATGTCAAGACAAGTTGGAGATTAAGTACAGAATCATCAGCTAGAAGCTGATAATACAGATGCCCATAATGAAGTTGAACCAAAGGATGATGGTGGTGTTCACATTCAACCACCAGCACCTTAAGATTCTCCAGTCCCATTACGAAGATCTAGTAGAGATAGACAACTATCTACTAGATATCCAGTTGATCAGTATGTAATGCTGACTAATAGGGGAGAACCAAAAAGCTTTGATGAAGCTATGAATGATGAACACAAGAAGAAATGGAAAGAAGCCATGCAAGATGAGATGAAATCCTTGCATAAGAATAAAACATTTAAGCTGGTGAAGTTGCTAGAAGGAAAAAGAGCATTGAAGAATAAATGAGTGTTCAGAATCAAACATAAAGAAAACAACGGCCATCCTCAATTCAAAGTAAGATTAGTGGTCAAAGGATTCAACTAAAAGAAGGGTATTGACTTTGACGAGATATTTTCACCGATGGTGAAGATGACATCCATACGTACAGTGTTAGGGCTAGCCGCAAGTTTTAATCTGAAGGTTGAACAAATGGATGTTAAAACTGTCTTCCCATATGGGGATTTGGAAGAAGAGATATATATGGAGCAACCAGAGGGTTTCCTGAAAAAGGGAAAAGAAGACTATGTTTGTAGACTAAAGAAAAGTCTATATGGTCTAAAACAGGCACCAAGACAATGGTATAAGAAGTTCAAGTCTGTTATGAGGGAGCAAAGCTACAAGAAGACTACTTCAGATCATTGTGTATTTTTGAAGAAATTCTCTGATGATGATTTCATTATTTTATTGCTCTACATGGATGATATGTTGCTTGTTGATAAGAATGTTTCTAGAATCAACAATCTGAAGAAACAGCTGGATAAGTCTTTTGTCATGAAAGACTTGGGATCAGCAACGTAGATTTTTGGCATGCAAATTATCAGAGATAGAAGCGCCAAGAAACTATGGTTGTCACGATAAAAGTACATTGATAAAGTACTTCAGAGATTCAAACTCGACAAAGCTAAAGCGGTTAGTTGTCCTCTTACTAATCACTTTAAATTGAGCTCCAGAGAGTTCCCTTCTACAGATGAAGAGAAGGAAGAAATGTCCAGAGTTCCATATGCTTTAGCAGTTGGAAGTTTAATGTATGCTATGGTTTGTACACGGCCAGATATTGCTCATGTAGTTGGAGTTGTGAGTCGTTTCCTTTCTAATCCTGGAAAGGAACATTGGGCTGCAGTCACATGGATTCTCAGGTATCTTTGAAGGTCATCCAAAATATGCTTATGTTTTGGAAGAGTAGAACCTGTGTTAGTTAATTACATAGATGCAAATATGGCTGGAGATGTTGACTCAAGAAAGTCTACATCATGTTACTTGATTACTTTTACAGGGGGAGCTATAGCATGGCAGTCAAAGTTACAGAAGTATGTTGCACTTTCTACAACTAAAGCAGAGTTTATTGCAGCAAAAAAAGCCTATAAGGAGTGTGTTGCACTTTCTACAACTAAAGCAGAGTTTATTGCAGCAAAAAAAGCCTATAAGGAGTTGCTATGGATGAAGAAGTTCTTTAATGAACTTGATATTAAGCAAGAACAATATCAACTATTCTGTGACAGTCAGAGCGCTATTCACCTTGGTAAGAATGCCTCGTTTCACTCACAATCAAAACACATTAATGTGAGATATCACTGGATCAGAGATGTGATGGAAACAAAACAATTACAGTTAGAAAAGATCCATACTGATGAAAATAGATTAGACATGCTAACCAAGATTTTACTAAAAGACAAGTTCGAGTATTGTCGATCAATAGCAGGCTTGATAGAGCCCTCCATGTAATCGAGAGGGGGAGATTTGTTAGATATGGGTCCCTCTCACATGGAGGGACATCATATTTGACAAATTAATTGCGGCACCGATTTCGATGCCACATTAGTTGAAATAAATATAAGAAGACAGCTGCAGGCAGCTATCTTCTGCATTAGTGTGCCTATATAAGGCACTCCCTACTTCAGAAAAACATAACAAAGCAAAGAGAGAAAATCAAAGCAAATCAAATGCTATAAAGTTAGAAAATATATTCCTAAAGGGTTGGTGAGCGACAAAATAGTGAGGTTTTGTAATAGTGGAAGAATTATTTTGAGTTTTGTCAATGGACTTAACCCAAAGTTAAGGGTGAACCACGTTAAAAATTCTATGTCCATTTTACTCATTTTATTTTTCCTTTTCACAAAATACACCCGCTGCGTCCAGCACAATCTACCTGACAATTGACTAATTCATGTTATCGACCTGTCTAAGATACACCAATGGCTTATAAGGCCTTTGAATTAAAATGGATAGTAGTCATTATTACGTCTTATCTACAATAAGTGAACTGGACATGAAGGGGAGGGGTCAGGAGATAGATGGTTGAAACTGAGTCCAATTTGAATCACTAGGCATTTGGATCCACACGCACACAGCACACATTTGCCCCTTTCCCAGCAATTCATTGCTCTGAATGGTTTTGGTTATGCTCGTTAGGAAATGGCATGAAGTGGTACTACATCAACCTTTGTCCTAGTTAAAAGAGTAGGCAATTAACTTGTGGTGATAGAATTTATCGCCTAAATTCAGAAGACATATTTATGTACAAAACTATTAGCTTGTTATTGCATTTCCTAACAAAACTATTAGCTTTTGATGGACTGTAGGTTGTTAGGTCATAAAACTCTTTTCTTTTAATATACTACATTAGATTACAAATGGGCAGATAATAATGTTAAGGAACTAGCTACTGCTCTTTAGTTGAAGTAACAAACATTGAAAAGGATAAACAGTATGTCCTCTTGTGGAATTCAAAAGCTGATGGCCAGGCGGTAGAGTTAGAGTTCTATCGTTGGACTCAAGTCCTACTTTCATCAATTATAAAAAGGAATGAAAAATATCTGGAGTGTTTGTATGCATGAATATTGTTGGAGTTTTCACTATTATATATACTCAAAAAGAACTGAAATCATTTTTTCAAAGAACAGACATTTCATCAAACACCTTACATGCATCATAAATTTATCCCAACATCA
>JANVCQ010000009.1:21164766-21185775 GCA_025531925.1 Erythroxylum plowmanianum | reverse complement strand
TTATAAAAATTAATATAAATTAAATTATAATAATTAATTATTATAAGAACGAACCTTTAAACTAATTTAAACTATATAGATCGAATCTAAAGAACTCTTTTCATCTTTTCTAAAATACTTAGTGACAAATTATTTTGTTGCTATAAATACTTCTTTAGCAATCATATAATATAGTTGCTATAAAAAAGTCATAAATTTAGCAACCAAATTTATTGATTGCTAATGGAAAATTTGAAATACTTGTAGCGACCACTCAATAGTTGATTGTTAATTTGGTTGTTATTAATAATTTTCTATAGCGATCATTAAAATTGTCGCTAGAATTGTTAAGTTTGGTCGTTATATTATTATCTATGAATTGTAAGTTTTAGTAATCATCTATAGCCACCAAGTATTGATTGGTTGGTAAAAAATATACGTAACTTATATTGCAACCAAATAATTTTTAGTTGCAAATGTATATAATTAACAACTGTTTTACTATAGTTGCTGAAAATTTGGTTGCTGAAACCAAATTTTCTTGTAGTGAAATACTTGAAAAACGAGCACCATACGTTCTTTTCCCAGTTTAGCGTGGTCCTGACCGTCGCAAGCCAATTGGTTAATCTGAAGTATTGGGATGTGTAACTCTTATCTGAATCAAGATTATTTTGTTCCTCGGATCCATATAAAGGAATCATCTTAAAGTACCGTCATATGTCCACATTAATTAGGTCAACGTTAACGATAATAATGCATTACTGCATTCTTTTTCATCCTTATCTAACCACAGCAGATGACCAATTAGGTTAGGATTGATCAAAAATGTCAGCTAGATATTTGCCATCTTTCCTTCATCTGCCAATGACATTCCAGGCATTTATATCAAACCCATCAAAATGTGTTCAGTGATTGTCCACCTTTGATCAGCAGTATTGCATTAGGTACGACAAGCTTTGTCACCAAGGGTACTGCGACCTGATTGCCGAAGGAAATAATTGAGCTGCTCAAGCAAAGTCTGTGATAAGCCAGAAATTAACAACGGCATGCCCATCACGTAGGAATCTTTCAGGTTTTAAGGACCCAGTGATCAGTTACTGATTGAAGTGAGAAAATAACATACGGATTTCTACTGTATATGTTATCAGTTACTGATTGAAGTGAGAAAATAACATACGGATTTCTACTATAGATGTTATTCTCTAAACTTGTTTTATACCCTCGCTGGCAAGTCAAGGAGTGTTTGTGAGAATAGTTCAGAAATGGGGAAGGCTCAAGTAGGTATATTCACGGTTCCATGTGCACAGCTCTCAGGGCCTGGCATTGACGCTGAAAGCTCCTCGAAAGGTAAATGACTGTGCGAGATCAAGACAGAAACATTGTAGAAGCAGCCTGGCACTGATTGTGACATTTATACCATATCCAAATTTCATGATTGCTAGCTTCTCTGGCTCCGAGAGGAACCCCACTGACGAGTCACCAATCTCCAAAATCTACATTATTGTGACTATATATAGACAAGTACCCTTTTGGCGTATTATATTCCAGATATCGTTTTTCTTTCCTTCCCTCATCGTTTCGGATGGTTTATACTTTGTTTCCAACACTACATATTCCATATTCGGCTTGAGTTTGAAGCTTTCTACTTTAGAGCCCAAACTTTGGATAGGATTAAAGATTTTTGGGTGAGCAATGGTGTACAAGATAAGGGTTAACTACGTGGAAAAAATATTCTTAATTTTTCTTCTTTGCTTTTTATTATTCTTCTTTTTTACACTTGATAATGAGTAGTATAAGAAGAAAGCTTTCGAAAATGCTGACTCTGTCTCTGTGGAGATGACGACATGCTTCAGATGCCCATCCCATGACTACTTAATACTCGGCCCCAATTCCATGGTCACATCTTTTCCACATTTTCTGAATAATTCCAGTTTGCAAGGGGGCTTGTCCTGTTTCATCTCGCTCCACTTTTTAATCCAGGGATGAAATCCTAATTTTAATAAAAATTATTAAAAATGTCAAAGAAGTTAATTATTACTTATTAATTATATTGATTGAATTACTTTACATACCATAATTATTTATTGGTGTATGGGTAATTATGATGATTACAAAATAACAAAAAAAGTCATATTATTAAATCCTTTATAAAAATTCACTTTATATTCTAACCAAAATTTAATTGATAATTAATTTTTCAATTATTTAATATTTAATAAAATTCTTCTCCTCATTTCTTCTTTCTTCCTAATTAAATTAGGTTAAACTCTTCAAAGTTTCTACAATTTTCATTCTAAATAAGGGTTAAATTCACGTCTAATATTTACATCAATGTTAAAAAAAATCTAATATTTTATAAAAATTTAGTAACTACTTATTATTATTAAGTATATAATACTAAGGACAAGCGGGATAGACGAACACAAAATTCCATCTCACTGTCCAAATGATCGACAATCTAGGTTTTTTTATTCGTCGTTATTTCTTCTCTCAATCTTGCCGTCCAAATCATCCTACCGTCCAGTTTTTTTTCGCCATTATTTCTTCTGTGAGTTATAATTATGAATTCGTCAATTACATAGATTGGATCTATTTGAAGTTTTGAAGATAACAAATTCGCATAAAATAAAAAAAAAATTGATTATGAAATAACAAAGCAATTAACTAATTAGCACATATACTTTTTGTCATTTTTAATTAAATATTATTTATATATAATTAATTTACAAATTAAAATATAATTAATAGTAATGTATAGAGTGACTATTTTTTTCATTCTATAATTAATGTATAGAGTGACTATTTTTTCATTCTATAATTTAAATATACTTAAATTATAGTTAATTAATTAATTTTGATATAAATAATAGTAATTAGAATATAATAAATTAATTGATTTATTAAAATATACTTTATTTATAAATTAATTATTAATTTTATTCAATTATAATTAATATATAATTAATTAATTGATGTATTAAAATATAATTAATTGATTAAGTAGTACATATTAATATTTAGTCTATATGTTAGACATAAGCCTACATTATTAATTGTTATTTATTATATAGTAATATTCACTATATCTAAGCAATCACGCTTGTGACTATTAAGTCACAAGTGTGCAAGTCATAACCGTGCATTTTATTTTGTTTTTCTTATTACCAGGCACCTATATAATTTAATAACATTAAAGTATCATTAATTAGTTGATTAATTATAACATAATTATTTGATTAATTAATTATAATACAGTTTACAATATAAAAATAAATAAATAATTAACTAACTAATTAATTAATTTTGGTATAAATAATGATAATTAAAATATAATAAATTTATTGATTTATTAAAATATAATTTATTTATAAATTAATTATTGATCGTTAATTGTTCAGTTTATTCAGTTATAATTAATAATAATTAATATATAATTAATTAATTGATGTATTAAATAAAATATAATTAATTGATTAATTAGTACGTATTAATATTTAGTATATATGTTAATCAAGACCCTGCATTATTAACTAATTAGCCCATATATTTTTTGTTATTTTGAGTTAAATATAATTTATATATAATTAATTTACTAATTAAAATATAATTAATAGATTGATTACTTAACATTAATTAAGTATAGAGTGACAATTTTTCATTCTATAATTTAAATATGCTTACATTATAGTTAATTAATTAATTTTGATATAATTAATAGTAATTAGAATAGAATAAATTAATTGATTTATTAAATTATACTTTATTTATAAATTAATTATTAATTTTATACAATTATAATTAGTAATAATTAATATAAAATTAATTAATTGATGTATTAAAATATCATTAATTGATTTAGTAGTACATATTAATATTTAGTATATATGTTACTGCATTATTAATTGTTAATTATTATTAATTATTATATAGTAATATTCAGTATATATATATATATATACAGCTAAGTAGTCACGCCTCTGATTTAATAGTCACAGGCGTGACTCTGATGCACGATTGTGACTGCAATTAACACCTATATAATTTTATAACATATTTTATTAAATTATTAATTAATTAATTAAAATATTATTAATTAGTTGATTAATTATAACTTAATTAATTGATTAATTAATTATAATATATTTAACACATATAAAATATTACTAATTAATTAAAATATAATTAATTAATTAACTAATTAATAAACTTTAATATCACTAATGATAATTAAAATATAATAAATTAATTGATTTATTAAAATATGATTTATTTATAAATTAACTATTGATCATTAACTGTTGTTTTTGTTCAGTTATAATTAATAATAATTAATATATAATTAATTAATTGATTAATTAAATACAATATAAATATTTGATTAAGTAGTACGTATTAATATTAATTGTTAATTATTATTAATTATTATATACTAATATTTAGGACATATATAGCTCTTCAGTGTGTATGTATATATGTATAGCTAAGTTGTCATGCCTGTGACTACATGTAGGGTTGTGACTTCTTAAGCATGTTAAATAATTTTTTATTCTTTGTTAAAAGTATAATTCTTAATTTTAAATTGACTCGATATAACTTGTAACCTTTGTATTCTTTTGCTCCCACCAATTAATAAGTCTTCTATCAAATGCTTTCAATCACATCAGAGGTTAATTTAATTAACATACATTTTAGAAATTTCTACCTTTAATGCACTCACCAAACCCTTTCTCACATATTTAAACCTCTGGAAGAATCGACAAGAGTTGGGGTTATATCTCCATTTCCTGCTCCTAAACTCACGAAGCTTCCTCATGTAACAATTCTCAATTGAAAGATCTTATTTGTTTTCTTTTAATTGTTATTATTATTCAATTATTGTCTTTTCAACTGTGCATTATTATTAGAATCCTAAGTGTTAAGTTTGTTTTTCCAGGATAAGCATAGGCAAAATAGACTATTCAGAGTTGTTTGTGTTTTCCTTTAGAGCCTGATTCCAAATAGAATCATGGATGATAAGTAAGCTCTCTTTCTTATTGCTTTATTACCCTTTGATTTTTTGCCGATCTAGGGTTTATTGACCCTTTTATCATTTAGCATATCTATATAATGCATATGTACATATGTTCTCTAGCGTTTGACAGAATCAAAAAATAAAAATAAAGTGAATTAGGGGATTATCAAGAACATGAAAACATATTTTTTCACCTTGTATTGATATTGGGAAATAAACATGATATTTGATGTTGGAAACAATATGTCAAATATCTACATAGAAAATGTACAAATTAAATATGTTAGGGAAACATAGTTCTCAAAACTTTGTAAGTCCTTGCTTTCCCAGAAGTGGGAAATATGTTACATATCTCTAAACTCACGTCGTTGTTTGTCTAAATCATTTGCCTTTTAGTTCTCTTTCTTCTATGTTCAACTGCACCATTCATATTTTGGTTCATTTTGACCAATTAATTGCTTATGTTTTGCAGTGAAGGATTTGTTTATTAAAGTGCAAGCTTTTTGCATCGAATTATCACAAATCACGGAAGCAGCTACTCTATCCAGGCTCCTAAAAAATTTGGAATAAATGACCCTAATAGACTAGTGATCATTTATCTTTCACCCTTATTCTGCTATAGATTTCAGTGCCTTTAGTTTATGCCTAAGTGCCTGGAGGATCATATATTTGGAACTCTTTTCAATTTGTAGCTTTCTATTTTGCTTCATAAGGATATATCAACTGCACTATTTTGATATAAAGTATATTCATTTTTGGGATGCAAATTGGAGTGGATGATGTTATTTGAGGTCATTGGTTACTGAAATGCTCCTATTAGGGTACTTTTCTAAACAAGATTCTCATACTTCAATCTAATTTTCCTAAATTTATATGCTTAAATCTAATCTACCATATTCTTCGATAATACAAATAACAAGTCTCGGAGGAGCACAAATCTAGAAATGGGGGTGACACCTCATTAGAAGATGAGGTTAGCATATTATGGACTTAGATATAGTATAATGGTATGTAATTACTTGTTGTGGAATATGCCATGGAACGTATTATGATCGATTGCTTTATAAAAAAATCATAAATAGTTAAATTGGGGAACACTAAATAACTACATGATTTCTCTTTTACCTTATCATAGAACATTTTAAACTTCTTAATGTGCTAAGTTTTCACCTTGTCATATATTAGCTAATAATTTCTCTTCAAATAATTGGATATAGAGGTAAAGGAAAGATATCATTTTCGCTACTAGCTTGAATATTTACCTCAAAAGGTTATCAACTTTTATGACAAGATCAATAAAACCATTTCATTTCAGTCAAACTAAGATCTACAAAGTCATAGAAATAAAAAAGAATCATTATTACAATTGAACTAAAATTCAAGAGAGGGACCATATCGATGTTCTTTGCTATTAATCACATTTTTGTTCTCTGTTTTAATGTGTTTTATTTTGTTCATAGTAATTAACTTCAAAGGTAAGTTTCAACTAGTCTTTCTTCTTTTTATCTTATATTGGATCATTTGATACTATTGTTTTATAGTATTGAATTACTGTTATTATGATAGTTTGATTGGTCAAAATCATGTGAAGTGCCCATACTTGAAGGATAATATGGGACCGGTACAATGCTTCTTTTGATTGAGTGTTTGTTTAGCAGCTAATACCTATAATAAGAAAGGCACATATATTAGCTAAACGAAGTTACTAATAAAAGCGATTGATGTACAGTCTTGAAAAACTTTTTCCCAAAATTAGAAAAGGTATCTTACTTTTATTTACACTCCACTTCGATTGATTTTGGATATAAATATTTTTCCAAACCGAATTAATCGCAAATATTTAAGTTAAATATACTTTAATAGACCAATTCAATTCAGACTAGGTTTAAATTTGGAAATAATTCCCCTCTCATATATCTACATTTGTTTTAGTGTTACACTTTTACTTTTAATAATTTTTTATTTATTTTGGAGAAAGCATCCATGTATATGCTGCAAGTAGTTGACCAAAATTTTTGTCATTATTAAGTATACATGTTTATTCTCCTTTTCTTTGGTTAGATCACAGATGCTTACGATTTGGAATTTAATGAAAGATTGTTCTTTTCTTCATATTCTTTTTAATAAAAAAAGTATGTATTCATTATTTGGATTAGGTCTTTTAGAGGATATATATGTTTGATGCTTTCTATTTATCAGTATCATGACTTTAGCTTATTTATGGTGGCAGCTGGACAGTGGTTTAACGCTCATGTTTCTTAATGTGTTCTATTTCATATTCCTTTTCCTAGTGCTCCACACATGTTAAAAATAGAATTGCAAACTATATACACTCAACTGTGTGAAGATGTTGTTTCCTTCTTCTTTTTTAACCATCTGCTAATCCTTAATGCTTAGATGATTGTAATCCTAACCATACAGAAATAAAAATTATTTTTGCTCTTGTTTTGCTATATTTTTTGTTATTTATTGATAATTACTAATGAAGTGTGTTTCTCTTAATTTCTTTTTGTTGTTTTCTAAAGAATTTTCTTTTAAAACATTTATTAATTTATTTTAATTCACATCAAATTTGGTAGTTATTATATTCTTTTACTAAAATATCTTTTTTCTCCTTTTCCTTACAAAATTACGTCTTGTATTTTCCTTGGTTAATTATAATATAATATAGTATGTACATATGCACTATTTAATTAACAGTCGTGATTAGTAATAATAATATAATAATAATGCCCATTAATTACAAAATTATTAATTATTCCAATAATTTATTTAATTTGATAGGATGATTAATTAAATTATAATTAAATTTAAAATAGTTACACGAAGTTTATTTAATTAATTAAAAAAGTTTATTTACTTATTAATTCTTTACACATTTATTTTTTATATAGTTAAAATTAAATATCTTATCTATCAGGAAAAATTCGTCGGCATTACTCAATTATCATTTTGCAGTAAAAACATCTAAAAAATTAGTTTGCACCTTCTCCCAAATCTATTATTTAAAAATTTAAAAAATTACTATTCACTGTCTGTATTATTGAAAATTTTCAACAAGGTTCAAGATCCTACACGTGTGACTTAACGTGTCACACCCATAACATACGACCTTCTTAAATTCTTTTTGTCGTTAATAATGAGTTTGCTAGGAAAAAATTTAAAAACATCGTGACATATTAATTCACTTTCAAGATTTGACTTAGCATGTCACACCCGTGAAATATTTAGAGTTTTCGCTAAAATAGGTTAATTCTACTCGTTTCCAAAAAATTCGTCGCCGAATGAGAAAATCTTTCTATAGATATGCGTGAATATTTTCAATTGATACACCAGCTATTTAAATACGGATGCGCTTACTATTTCATGCAGACAATATTTTCAGGTTGGCTATTTAAATATGCACTTTATTCGGTTGTTACAAATCAAATATGCAAATATTTAATGTTACTTTAATAAACATTTAATATGTTTTACATTTTTCTGAAGAAGCCTTCATTTTATTTAAAATGTGGTTCACAAGAATTTCATTCCATTCTAATTGTATTCAAATTTTGTTGCTTTCCTCTTGTTTTACTTTTTCAAAATGTGTTACAGAGAAACTATGTCTCAGGTTCAAAAAATTAAAACTATTGTTTAGTATCTGACGGAGGAAACTCCTCTATCACAAAACCAGGTCAAATACTTCTCTCTCTATATTGTTTTGTATTTTTAAGTAGGAAGAAGCAACATTATATGAATATCGCACAAAATATCTGCTTTACCTAACGTTATCTTCTACTTGATAACATAAAAAATTTTGTACTAAGAATTGTATTGAACGGTTCTTGAGAGCTAACGGCAACAACGTTAAGTTAGCTGCAAAAAAATTGAAGACTTGCCTTTCTTGGAGAGAAAGCATAATTATCGGCATTTTCATAATAATTTTTATACAGCTTCTTTTCATTCTTCTGTTTTTTTTTTAAAAAATTGAAATGTAGAGAAATTAACAGCAGATGAATTTTCCACTGAAATCACAAAAGGGCTTGCTTATTTAGCAGGTCACGATGAAAGTTCTAAACTTGTTTTGATAATTTTTAAACTTTATCAATTATGTCTAATTATTTGTTTCAAACTTGATGGAATTTATTGACAATATTATTTACATGTACTTTCTAAATTTCATTTTGACATTTATTACTTCTAATCTCATTAAGAAGCTTTATTCTTTCTTTCCTATTCTTGGCTAAAGATGTTTTGCCTTGAACAAGATTATCGGAAGTTTCATTCACGAGAACTATAAGTGAACATGTATAATTTTTTTGTATATTTTTTCAATTTTTAAATTTCTTATTTGATAATTTCTCTAGATTATCTTTTGGTTTGATTTTTGTAGGTTCACATGCTTCAGTGGGTTTACTTTGGAAGTTGCCATATCAACCATGCACAAAAACCGCGAACAATTTGTTATTCTTTTTGATGTAAGTATGTTGCTTTTTTATACTCTCGTGATAACCTATAAAAGTATAATAACTATGATATTAAAAAAACCTAGTTTTTTAATGAAACAACCTCATAATTTTTTAACTTTCCAGGTTTTTCAAGTCTGCTCTAACTTTCATGAATGTATTTTTATCAACATTGAAAATTGTTATTGACTATTATCCTTCCAGACTTTACAAAGTATTTGTAATTGACCCGCCATCTTTGTTTTCTTATCTATGGAAGGTAATATTGATATGTATTTCTCTTGTTTATATAAGTAATTTTTTATTTTATGTTTATTTTATCTAACTTTTAACATATTTATGAAAAACACTAAAATTTAACATAAACCATCGTTGCATTATTCTTGTTGTTTTTCAAATGTGTGGTCTTCTATTAATATATGATTCAAATTTTATTGTTATTATAAGGTATTAAACCATTTGTTGAATTTTCGATCATCACAACTATCATATCTTCACTGGATTTTGAAGAAACATTAGAATTTCCTAAAGACCCTTCCATAAGATCAACAGTTAAAGATGCCTTACACTCTTCAAGGTTTTCATTCACAGTGTCACAATATCCTAACTCAAACAAACCATAGTATCTTACTTTAACCGCACCACCTTTTGGGTCCACTATCGATTCTTCTTTAACCTTACCATACATTAATTCATTAAATGCGAGATCTATCTCCTTTGGATCACCCATTCATCAAAATTCTAATGCTTATGCAACAGCTACTAACAAAACTTTATTCCCATTTACTCCTATTCTATAATGTCTTACTGTGTCAATTAAATTTGCTAAACCACAAACCCCACCACTTTCTTTTTTTTGATCACCTGCTATGTATTTGTTTTCCAAAAAATCTTATAGATCTCAGAAATCTAACAAGTCTTTTATACCTTTCTTAAAATTTTATAGGAGCCCCTATAATGAGATCATTTATAGGTTAATTATGCGAGCCCCAATCGGTGGTATGATATCTATTATACCGCCTCATCTAAAGCGAACTCACTTTTTTGTATCACATCAATTTTAAAATAAGAATTAAATTCTACAAAGTGCGCAACTTATTTTTATTATATATGATGAAATATTTTTCTTGATACATTGAAATGCATATCTGATGAAATCTTTTAGCATGTTATAAGAATATGTATTTATATTTGCCTATTTTTAGATTAATAAAACAACAATTATTAAGTTTGGCATAATGGAAAATTTTTATATTTTATAAAATATCAATAGCAACAATTAATTGGGATTTTCAATTAAAAGAAAAACTTACAATGGTCAAAAAATTAATATTTTATTTTATATTAATCTATCAGGAATGCTTCCTTCTCTTTTGTGATATACCACAAAATAACTAAAAAATTAAAAAATATTGAACAAAACATAACAATTGTTTTCGTCTGCGTATTCATACAATCAATTTTGTCATAATTGGTCATTTAATAAATTCATCTTAATTATGAGCAGGATTTAAAAATTATTCACTAATTATGATTTGCAATTAAGCAAATTCATAAACCAACTTACAAATTGAAGAACCATAATTTATAATAAATCAAATGTAAGTTTTCCTTTCTTATTTTTTAATAAAATTGTGATAATCAGAGATTATTTTGCCTTTTTAGTAAAATTCTAATAATTAGGAATTTCATTTTTTAATCGCATGAAATTTTAAATTGGAAATGAAAAAAAAACTATGTTATTCTCTAATAACTATTTAAATTTGGATCCACTTTTGAATTTATGACATATTAATAAGTTAAATCTTTATTTCCATGCAAAAATTATTTGCATTATACATAACTGTGAATTCCTAACTGCCTCCATAAAAATAAAATTGCTTCACTAATTATACATCAACTTTGAAATTATATTCTTCTCAACGTTATTTCAGTTAAAAAATAACCATTTTTAAAATTATTATCAAAGTAGTTAACGTTTCTTTTCGTGGTTATTGAAATGATTACATAATTATTTCGTGGTTATAAGAATAAATCATGTTAACAAATTATAGTATTCAAAATGTCAAAGGTTGCTTATTTAATTTTTAACTCATATTATTATTACCTTCTATAAACGCAATTTATCAAACATTACTTTATTTAATTTTAACTCAAATTATTATTACTTTCTATAAGCACAATTTTATCGTGATTACATTAAAAGGGAAATTTAACAACACTTTATCAATGCTAAATTTAGAATCTCAATATTAAACAATTAAAATTTTTTGAGTAGTTTAAAATAAATATTTTTAAATGTGATTTACTCTATTAGTCACTAAAGTCACTTTCAGTTAACGTGACGTCATAATTATTTCTTTACTTAATCAATCAAACAAAGTATAATTCGGGATTTCACTTCTAATGGTCTCAAATTCCAAGTTGGAAATGATAATAACTATTGCAATTTGGGTCAACTTTTGAATTTATAACGTATTCATCAGTTAAATCTTGATTTCCGTTGCAATGCAAAAGTTAGTTACATCATACATATAGAAATAAAACTGCTTCACTAATTATACATCAACTTTTAAATTATGTTCCTCTCAACATTATTTCTGTTAAAAAATTGACCATGTTTAAAATTTTTATCAAATTAATTAACATTTCTTTTGGTATGTTTATTTTGGTGTTCAAATTTTGTTGTTATTGAAATGATTACATAATTATTTCGTAGTTATAAGAATAAATCATGTTAACAAATTATTTACGTCTTTTAATATATATTAAAATTTCGTTTCATTTGATATATATTAAAATTTCATTTATCTTTTTTTAAGATACGATTATTAAAAATTGAGAGCCTTGTTTCACAGTTGTGACTAAATGGGTCATAGTCGTGATTATAATTTAAGAATGCAATCACAATCGTGACTTAAACGGGCATTCTTCACAATTGTGACTAAAAGAATTTAAGAATGGTCATTTAAGTCATGATCCGTGATAACTGCATTATTTTCATAAATTTAAAATTAAATTATTATTAGCTTATATCATCTTCACCCTAAAATACGATTTCGAATAATTGTAAAATGTTACTTTATTTAATTTGATTATGTTAAAATACAATTTTAAAATCAATGAAATTTAATAACATTTCATTCATGCTAAATTTGAAATCTTTTTATATCGTTATTTATCTTATCTAAAATTATGATAGACACAAAAACAAACAATAATAAAAAAGTTTATGGAGTAGTTGAAATTTATCTTATCTAAAATTATGATAGACACAAAAACAAACAATAATAAAAAAGTTTATGGAGTAGTTGAAAAATATTTTTTTCAATGCAATCCTAACATATGAGTCAGTCAGTCTCATCATGTATCAGTCACTCACTTCCGTATTCACTTATAATTAACTAGCCGCTTTCTAATTAAAAGTTGTGACATCATAATTATTTCTTTACTGAACGAAACAAACAATGTCTTTATATTTTCCTGTGTAACATAACTTCTCTAACCTAACTTCTTAGATCACGTTTCTTCGTCTTCAAACTAACACAACTCAGATTTCATATTTCAGCAAACAAGAAGACAACTCAAATTTCCTATTTCAATAAACAAGGGATTATTACCATCTGTAAGTTATTCCTTTCTTCGTAATTTTTTCGGTTTATTAAAATTTTATCATTTTCATTTGTAATTAGATTATATTGTGTTAATGTATTACATTTTTTTGGATAATATTGTGTTAAACTTTCACTGATTACCATAATTTTTTGTAAAATATAAAATGCTAATTGTTTTATACTTTTTTCCATCAACTGTTACATGAAAATTTCAGTCGTCAACATTTGGAGTTTTTAATTTGATTTTAATTCTAAATCTTTGATTTATTAAACTTTTATCAATTTCTTTTGTGATTATCTAATTTGTTGTTTACAGATGATATTGAAATCGATGATCTCATGGGTGTGACTGAATATGTCAGGCTTGTGATATTCATGTTTATATGGTTAAATAACAATTATTACATTAGTCACGCCCGTGATATTCACGTTTATATGGTTAAATAATTGCTATTACATTTGTAGGATTATATTGCATTAATGTATTACAATTTTTTGGATAATACTATCTTAATGTTTTATTGATTATTATCATCTTTTGTAAAATATAAAAAAATGTTATCAACTGAAAATTTCAACCGTCAGCTAGAGTTTTTAAGGAACTTGAGTTATGGATACATTTTATCCTGTATGAACTGTTAAAAGTTTACTCCTATTCTTTCTCTTCTAACCATAGAAATACCATACAAATGTTTAATTGATTGATTCTAATTAAAACTTTACTTAACAGCATAATTAATTAAATTATATTTCAATTTAAAAAATCAAATGTTTCATAAAAAACTTTATTTACTGATTATATAAATAACTAATTAATTTATAACACATTTATAAATAATTGATTAATTTTTAGCACATTTATTTTCTTTTTATTCTTTAAATTAAATATTTTAAAAATTTCTTATATTATTAATAAACACTATTATCGCTAATTATATATATTATTAACTATTAATTATAATTATTAAAGTTATTAATTATTATTTATTAATTGTTGATGATATATATTAATTATTCACTTTATATTATGCATGAGCGATCATACTGATGCTTAATATTATTGATTATTAATTATAATTATTAAAGTTATTAGTTTTAAATTGTTAATCATTATTATATATTAATTATTCACTTTATATTATGCATTCACGGTTGTGACCAATAAGTCACAGCCGTGTGTTTTTTTATATTCAATTTTTATTGTTACGTTTATATCGTTACTAATTATAAATTATTAATAATTAATTAATTGCATTAACTTTTAGACATCCTACAATCCCTTTCCTAGTATTCTTTAACATTTCAGCTAATCCTCCCTTTCCCAGTATTCTCTAACATTTCAGCTAATCCTCGCAGTTGTGACTCATTAGTCACAACCGTGACTTCTTAACTTTTATTTTCTTTTTATTTCTTTATCTATTTTGTAACTATGATCATATACAAATCGATGCTTCTAACTTTTTCCTCACAATCGTGTTTATTAATCTTTTTTGTTAACTATTAATCTATATATTAAAAAGTCATAAACTTCCCTTTTAATATTGACTTAATTTAATTAAATATTAATTATAATCATTATAATTATTAATTATATACTGTTACTCACGATTGCAACTTATCATAATTATTAATTATTATTATTAATTATGAATTATTCCCTTTAAATGCATACACGGTTGTGACTAATAAGTTGTGTTTTATTTATTAAATTTTTATTATTATTTTCATAATATTCTTAATTACAAATTATTTATATCATTAACCTTTTTTCTGACAAATTTATTTTCATAATGAATTTCCTAAATTCTTATGCAAATAATTGATCCATATGACAAACCAAATTTTCTTGGATTATTTCATATTTTAATTATAAAATAATTTTGTAATAACTCAGTTAAAAAAGAAAAAGCTTAAATTTCAAAATAAAAGTTAAAATTTACAAATCAAACCATATTATCATATGCTGAGAGAGGATAACTAGAATGACAAAATACAATAAATATACATATCTATAGTTTCATGCACTTCTTAATCTATTTGTATCTCAAATATGCAAAATAATAAATTAAAAATTTACTTTCCATAAATTTCGACAATAAAAAGTTGAAAGTCAACTACGCATGATAATATTAATGTTATCTAATCTTCTTTAGTTAATAATGGATTTTTCCTATCAAACATTAAATAGAATTCTTTTTTTTTCATTTGTTATGTCTGTACAAAATACATGATAAATAATTAGTTTTCATTTGCATAACTGTTACGTCATATTCACAATTAATCTTTTCAATATTCAATTTTCTGAAATTGTTTTTCCTAACCACATTTAACCTTAAAATTTTTTAGGTTTTTTGCTTGTTCGTTCTTGCGTGATTCGTTCTTGCACTATTCAGGTATGTTTAATTCTGTCAAAAATTTTATTATATTTGTTCCTAACAAATTTCTTTTCATTAATATGATAATTATTTTTTTCTTTATTTATTCATATTTCATAAATTACATATACAATTTTACTTTTTTAATATACTTACTTACATCATATTGGCATGAATTAACCTTTTTATATATCTCCTAATCCTTTATTTATCTTACAGTATATTCAACCCATATTATTATGCAAAATTTTTAAAATTTTGACTAATTTGTTAAATGTATGATTTGTTAGATCTTTTTAAAATGTATGGTTAACCTTATTTGTTAGATGCATGGTTTGTTAGATGTTTTCTGTTATATTAACGAATACAGTAGATATTAGTGCTTCATGATAAACTCTTTATTAAATTTATGGTTTGTTAGATGTATTCTCTTATATTCATCAATAAAGATGATATTAATGCTTCATTTTTTCATGTTATATTTGTTACTACAGATATTTTAATATTTTAATAATATATTATCAATTGATATATGAAGAATGTTAATGTTATCTGCATTCAGATATTGATAGAAATGCCAAGAGACGTTAAAAGTTTGCTGAAATGCCAAAAATAAAAAGCAAGAATTCTTGCGATGACTTAGAGAAAGTCGAGTTGCAAAAAGATAAACACTACTTTGCCAACAGTTCGTCAAACAGTTACTGATCAACATTCCTATTCTTTTATTAATAGTAAACCTTAAGGCAGTCAACTTTTCATTCATCAATCTACTGGTCAACAACTACAAAATCGATCTATTGATTTTAATGTGAATCATGTTGATGCAACTCACTCTTCTTTCCAACAAGAAGAAATTATTCGTACAACATCAACATTTGAAGCATCTAATATGACATGTGATAATTCAAATTATCCAACTATATCTTCCTTTCCAATTCAACCTAACTCAATGATACTTGTTGAAGATCAAGGTATAAATTCTTTTACCTATATTTTTACTATTTCTAATATGATTAGTACACGAAGTGATCATCGTATTTTTATATGTTTTAAGGGATAAATCATCATCGTTCTTCCTCAAAGTTAACATCCTTACAAAATTTACCTATTAAGCCTCAACAGCTTCATTTTGTTCCAAATTGTGAACATTGTCATGCAAAGAGAATTTATCTTAGACCTCCATCATTCTATAGTTTATCGGGACAGATTTCCATTGTTGATCCTCAAATTCCATATGGTTTGAAACGATTATTTAGCTAGGTATGATTGAGAACTAACAAAAAATAAGAATGGCGTTTATACATTTCGTGTTCAAGGTCAAGTTTGTCATTTCCTCAATAGTTTAGTTTCAATAACTAATAAGGTATCTGGAATTCAACTCTATTTCTTTGATACTGATGAGGAAAAAAAAAGAAGGACTAATAGTTGTGATAAACTTTGTGAGAATACATTAAAATTGATTATGGAAATTCTACAAGGTAACCTTTATGCCAAGTTCTTTCGAAGTCCTAGAGACATTCCATCACTTGAGAATCATGCAATAGTTCTAAGATGTTATCCGAGCCTTGATCAACATGTTTATAATCTTCCTACTGCATCACAAGTGACTACTATATGGAATGAAATTGATGATGAATAAATTGATAAATGCCCTCACATCCAAGTCTATACTCACTCAGGTACAAGTTATAGAATTCAGTTTTGTTATGCATATTATGACCCCCTTCAATATCCTTTTTTATTTCCTCGAGGTGAATCTAAATGGCATCGTGGAATTAAGCAGTTAATTTCAAAGAGAAACATGAGCAATATTTTGGATGAAGGAAGTGATGTTCATTCAACTCTTTTACTAATCCATCTGAATTGCTCGTTGTGGAAAACACAGGAAAGTTTGTCCTTTCATTTTGTCATTTGATAAATATTATTTAATTCCACCATTTTATCTATCAAATTCATCTTCTTTACTACTAGTTGCTGATGAAGAATACTATAAAGATGGTTTTGTTTTTGCTAAAGAATATTATTGTTATCAGCTCCAAATGAGAGAAAATGATGAATTTATGCTGCTCCATAGCTTAAGACTGCTTCAAGAATTTATTGTGGGTACTTATATAAAGATTAAAACATCCTAATTTAATTTCCATAGAAAAAGAAAAAATGAGATACAGACAAAAATTCTGCAAGGTGTTTTGGATAGTATTACCATTGGTCAAACATAAGGTTCTAGAATTGGTTGTCGAGTTAGGCTCCTAGCTTTATTCATCGGTGGTCTAAGGGATATGGAATGATGTTATCTTGACGCAACGGCTCTAGTACAAAATTATGGCAAACCATATATTTTTCTCACCATAAATTGCAACCCTATTCAGAGAGAGATATAATACAATCTTAAATTTCATGAAAAGTCACAAGATAAATCGGATTTATTGGCTAGAGTATTCAGAGGTAAATTTGAAATTCTAAAAAATGAGTTGATCAAAAAAATCTTAGGAGATGTGGCCGCATTTATTTATGTTATTGAATTTCAGAAGCGTGGATTCCCTTATGCTCATTTATTATTGATCCTTATGCCGCATTCTAAATTGTTAAATTCAAATTCTTACGATCATATTATATCTGCTGAAATACCAGATCCTGATCAAAATTCTCGATTATATTCTCTTGTCATTAAGCGTATGATTTATAGTCCTTGCGGTTTTATGAATAAAGATTACCCTTGCATAAGAAATGGTGTGTGCAAAAAACCATTTTTCCCAAGAATTTTGCTCCTTTTACTGTTCATGGTGAAGACAGTTATCCATGTTATAGATGAAGAGATGATGGCAGGAAAGCCAAAACTTGTAGACATGAGATTGATAATAGATGGGTGGTTCCTCACAATCCGTACCTTTTGATGCTAATTGATTGCCACATAAATGTTAAGATATGTTCAACTGTGAAGCTTTGTTAAGTACTTGTAAAAATATGTTTTTAAGGCCATCATCTTGTCAATTTCAGTATTGTCAATCAAGAGACCACAGCTGATATTGATGAAATTAGTAATTTTCAAGAAGGTCGTTAGATTTCACCTCCTGAAGCTTTATGGCGTATATATGAATTTCGTCTAGCAGAGATTAATCCATCATTTTATATATTCTATGTTCATGTCCCAGGTCAGTAGTTTATTTCCTTTGGCAGAAATGCATATCTGTTTTATTTGTTGAGAAAACTGACTTCTCGAAAACAACGCTGACCGAATTTTTCAAGATAAATTTGACAAATAAAAAGGCATAAGAGATGAAATGTTTGTATAAAGATTTTCCAGAACATTTGGTTTGGAATTGAAAAACAAAAACATGGTCAGAAAGAAGTCGAAAAAAAGTAATAGGAAGATTGGTTACTATTGACCCTATAGAAGGAGAAAGTATTACTTGAGGTTATTACTCACACATGTTAAAGGATCAACATCATTTAATAACTTGTTGACTATTGATAGTGAGAAAAAAGCTATTTTAGGGAGGGTGCATTGCAGTTAGGATTGCTAGCGTCTGACTTTTATATACAATAAACTCTTGAGGAAGTTTTCATGTTTCAAATGCCATCATCACTTAGACTTTTATTTGCTACACTCTTGTTCTATTGTTCACTAACAAATCCTAAGTAGTTGTGGGAAATATTCAAAGATGACCTTTGTTTTGACTACCAAGCTTCATCCTATAGTACCTATGACATTACAAAAATAACCCTTCAAGGTATTAATAAATCTATGGAGCAAATGGGGAAAAGCTTAACCGATTACCATTTTGCTGATCATCAGTTTCATGTTGATTATCATCAACATCAAAGTAAAGAAATACAAAGTGAGAAGAATATACAGGTTGATCCAAAAGACCTATTATTACAATCAAGTTTAAATAACGAGAAGAAATACATATTTGATTTCATTTTGGATTCAGTTTTGGCTTTGAGTGGTGGAAGTTTTTTTTATTAATGGTTCTGGTGGAACTGGAAAGACTTTCTTATATCGAGAGATCCTTGCAAATTTATAGTCACAGGGACATATTGCAATTGATGTTGCTACATTAGGTGTTGCACCATTAGTCCTTCCTAGTAGTAGGACAACTCACTTAAGATTACAAATCTCACATGATCGTTCAAAGAAAAAAGTTTGTCAGTTAAGTAAACAAAGCAATATTACAAAATTGATATTTGAATCTAGTTTTATCTTATGGGTGAGGCTTCCATGGCAAAACGAGAAGTCATTGAAGCATTTCATGATTTGCTTCAAGATATCATGGACTCTAATCAACCTTTTGGAGGAAAATTGTTAAATTTGGTGGTGATTTTCATCAAAGCTTGTCAGTTATTGACCAAGCTACAAAACAGTAACTAATTGATTCGAGTCTTCTAAATTCACATTTCTGGCAAAAATTATGTAAATTCTCTTTGACGATAAATATGAGAGTTATATCAAATTTAGATTTTTTTGAATTTTATTACGCATAAGAGAAGGCACTGAGCTAGTTGATGAGTAAGATCAAATATCATTACAAAAATAACTAGTTATTCCTTATAATAACAAGGATGAGACTCTTAACAGGTTAAAAAAAATTTATTATATCCTTTTTTAAGAATTACAATTACATCTTTCTAACACATCGTTACCTTGACCAGGTTACTTAAAAGCGTCTTCTCTGACCTAAGATTATATTCATCTGATCCATATCAAATGATAAACAGACGCATATTGTGTCCAATAAATAGCTGTGTTGATGAAATTAATGACATGATGATTAACAAATTGTCAAGAAATATGCATTCGTACATGTGTTTTGACAAAACGATTGACCGAATACATCAAGCAGATTATGAAGACTTTCTCAATTCTTTAAATCCTAAAGGCCTACCTCCATACAAACTCTTACTAAAAAAGGCTCCCTAATTATGCTCCTAAGAAATTTGAATCCAGCTGAGGGACTATACAATGGGACAAGGTTGATATGCAAACAATTAAAAGACCATACAATTTCTACAGAAATTGTCTTTGGACCTCATAAAGAAAAATTGGTTTTTATACCTAAAATTTCCTTACAATCTTTAGAAAATGAATTGTGTCACGACCCGGTACCACATCGGGACCATGACAATCGCTGTATAACCGGGCTAAGGAAACTCATACTATTCTTAATTCGACTATACAAGGCTAACTGAATATCTATTCTTTTCTCTCTCTTTTTTAAAATTCAGGCAGCACAATGGCTGTATTTTAAAAATCCCAAAAAGCTACAAACAATTTCAAACACACTTTTATATTCACATCCAACCGCAACTTTAGGACTTTAAAGTCCACTAAAGGCAATCTCAACAACAGTGTCAAAAGATTTATACATAAAGTCATTTATAAAATAGAAGGCAATCAAAAGTTAACTTACAAAATCATAAAGCGTATCTACAAAACACAGTTCATGAGCCACTAGACAACAAAAGTATAAAATAAGAAACTACCCACGTGTGGTGATACCCTGAAAATGTCAAAAGACCACACGATCTACTCAGAGCTTCAAACTTACTAAATTAACTTGCATGGCTGGAAATTGGAGGGG
>JANVCQ010000009.1:21140941-21151268 GCA_025531925.1 Erythroxylum plowmanianum | reverse complement strand
AGCTATAAATTTTAATGAAGGTATACATTTTCTCCTCTAAATTCTTTAAATGACAGGACATTGGCGTTATTAAGTAATGTGTCTGGCGTACGAAAATTAGTATAAAGCTTATATCAATGACGTGAGATTAGAAAACAAGCACTTATCATATACAGTAATTAAGGCTATGCTATGAAATAGGTGGAATATTTAGGAAAAAGACATTTCGTTTTGGCTCTCCCATAGCATACTCATGTTTGATACGAAAATTGCAAGAGCCTCTTAATGTTTGCTCATTATGGCTTACAAACCTCCAAAAAAAAAAAAAAACTTGTCTTATACTAAGGTGAATTTGGAAAGCCTATGATTAGTAGGAGGAGGAGAATCCCTCGTTTAGAGCAAATCTTGTAGTCTCGTAATCTTTACTTGGAAAAGGAATTGGATTACGAAAAGTAATTAAGCATTTTGATATGAAGTTGTGTTTAATTATTGCTAGTTATTTTCACTAGACATTTTTTAAATTATTATTGCCACGAAGGAATTGATTATACCCGCAAAAAAGGAATGGATTTTGAAAGGAACAATTCATTCGATCCAAAATTTGGAAACGCACAAAATCATTGATCATATAAATAGTTATGTAATGCAATAATACAGGTTGGAATTGGATACAGGGAAAAAACGATTAAAGACAATCGAATTGTCCGACGCTGTGGCTGACGTGGACATGGATGAGGAGTCCACTTGGACAAAAAGTAAACGAGGTGGTGGTGCAATTCTACTAGATTGCAGGGACGAATTGTCCCTAGTAAAGGAGGGAGTGTTTGGTGGGGCCAGGGGAGAAAGGGAAAGGGAAGTGAGGCTTTAAGCGAACCCATCTGGCTGCCACACACAGTCATGTGCATTCATTTATCAAAAGAATGCGATTGAAATAAAAAAGGCAAAGCCAAACACAGCCCTAAAGGAAAAGGCATGATTCCTGTGCCTCTGCCTTGTGAGGGAAGAATAGATGCGCAGTTTCTCACTCCCTATTAATGTGCTCAGCTTCCCATATACATTTCCTAATTCCTCCTCCCTTTTAGTCTTTAATTACATCCACGTCCAAAAGTCTTGTGCTTTTCTAATATCAAGACGATGTGAGTTCATTATGCCTTCAACTATCGTAATTGATTAATTGACGCCCCACTAACTATGATTCTAAGTTCAAATCCCATTTTCAAAGGCTTTATATGTATCAAGCTTACGAGCTTGGAGAAGAAGGACATTGATAAGGCTAATTGATCTTCCCGAAGCATTAAAAACGAAACAGTACTGCGTCTGTTCACTTCATTATTAATGTACGTTGGGTTAAAATTTTGAGCCTAAACAACTTCGATGTATGTACTGCGTAGATGAACAATCCAGGACAAGTTTCGAAGGACGCTTTGGTAAATTCATCAGTGATCAGAAATAAATAACTGCAAGAAGAGGCCAAGGCATTTCTTCCCCGGGTAGTTGAAGTGATGAACCCGAGGACCCGTGACGTGTCACCGCCTGTATCTGGTATCGAACATGGACTTGACCGGCTATACCCAGTCAACATATTAATCAGGATGGTTTAGGCTTTAGGGGGTCATAGGCTTGTAGGCTATAGAGAATCTAAAGTTGTGGTGCCAGCTGTGAAGTTGAAGGATCAAAGCTTTGTCTGAGGTCAAAGCTGGCAAATACATGAATATAAATTTTCCTTTTATTGGGGGCTTTCTTGTAAATGTTTGAACTTTATTTTTTTCAAACCTTATTTACACTTCAATTATCTTGGCATTATAAATCCACCCACTTCCTCTCTCTCCACTCTATTTCCATTTTATTGACTTCCGCTCTCTCCCTCTCTCTCTCCCTATAACCTCATATTCTCATTCCCTGTCTATATATTCCCTCCCTTCCAAAAATGTCTGCTCTCTAGAGAGAGAGAGAGAGAGAGAGGGCGGTTGTGTTCTATGTTTGATTCTTACAAGACAAGGATCACAATACCAACCACTACTAGGAACATGGCTGGTTCTCCGTGTCTGAATGGGAGTGAGAAGAAACACTGGTGGCTTAACAACAGAAAGGTAATGAATGATATTGCTTTTGTTCTTTCTTTTATATTGCATCATTTGATATTTGATTTGGATGTGCTTACTGGGTTCTTAATAGTTGATCTAGCTCTCTACTGGGTATTAAGTACATATTTTTAATAATGTTAGTAATATACTGTACAATGGACTCTACAGATTGTTGATAAGTACGTAAAAGATGCGAGGAACCTTATTGCGACACAAGAACAGAGCGAGATTGCCTCTGCTTTGAATATCTTAGACGCTGCATTGGCCCTCTCACCTCGTTTTGAGGTCGCTCTTGAGCTGAAAGCTAGATCACTTCTATACCTCAGGCGATTCAGAGACGTAGCTGATATGCTTCAAGACTACATTCCTAGTCTGAAAATGGCTGAAGACGAGTCGGGTTCAGTTTCGTCTGATAACTCGTCTCAACAGCTCTCTAGAGAGCGAGTGAAGCTGTTGCCTTCTGACGACTCGTCCTCTGGTCGGGATCGGAGTTTCAAGTGTTTCTCTGTTTCGGATTTAAAGAAGAAAGTCATGGCTGGCCTCTATAAAAGTTGCGAGAAGGAGGGGCAATGGAGGTAAGTTTCTGTTACACGCATAAAGTTTTGTGCAACATCTGACCACTTCTGATGTGTTCTATTGAATGTCTGGATAGATCAGTAGTTATGTTTTCATTTGTTTTGAGTAAATGCACAGCAACCATCATTTCTATCTTTGCTTTTACTCGTTTTCTATTGTTTTTCATTTACTTTGTTACTTTCTCGTGATACCCCCCATTGGATTTCCATCTGTTTTGAACCTCAAAACTTGAAATTAACACATAAATGTATTTCTCTCAAGAACTAACTTTAATAGCTTTCAAAACTGAAAATGATTTTAACATGATTTGATATCGTTTTGAGGTTAAGAGTGGAGAATTCCAAAGGGAGTTGGTGCGTTCTTTTGCCCAAATAAATGGAACGTCAATTTTGGTTGACAATACTTTTATAGATGAATTAAGAGACGTCATTGGTTTTGGCTATCCAATTCAGGAGGCCAGCTTAGCCGAAAGAGTATTGCACAAGAATAAACAATGGTTGGCGCAGCCCAGTAGATGCGTTTTCCTACCTTACCAACCATGTTTGAATTAACTAATGTTAGGTTCATAAATATCAAATTTTGATTTCTTAAGTCAACTAGTAAAATTGTTTATAATGATGGGTGAAAAATCAAATTTTATCTTGAGTTTTTGTATTCCTGTAACGCAGTTGAACTTAGTCTGTTATGGTGGAATTTTGCTGCAGGTACTTGGTTCTAGGCCAAGCTTGTTGCCGTCTAGGTCTAATGGAGGATGCCATGGTCCTTCTTCAGACTGGGAAACGACTTTCTATGGCTGCATTCCGCCGTGAAAGTATTTCTTGGTCGGACGACAGCTTTTCATTCACCGATTTCCCAATCTCAAATGAGATATCTACCTCCACAGCACCATCAACCCCACCACGATTACTTACTGAATCTGAAAACATTACCCAGCTCTTGTCTCATATTAAGCTCCTACTTCGCCGGCGGGGTGCTGCGATTGCCGCCATTGATGCAGGTCTACATTCTGAGGCTATCCGTCATTTCACTAAGATCGTTGAAGGTCGCAGAGGAGCTCCTCAGAGTTTCTTAGCAGAATGCTATATGCACAGAGCATTTGCATATAAATCTTGTGGGAGAATTGCGGAATCTATTGGCGATTGTAACAAGACTCTAGCTTTGAATCCCAGTTGCATTCAGGCTCTTGAAACGAGAGCTTCACTTTTTGAAACCATCCGCTGCTTGCCTGATTGCCTTCATGATTTGGAACACTTGAAGTTATTGTATAATTCGATCTTACGGGACAGGAAGCTTCCTGGTCCTGCTTGGAAGAGGCATAATGTCAGGTATAGAGAGATTCCTGGGAAACTCTGTGCATTGACAGCAAAGATTCAAGAATTGAAGCAGAGGGTTGCTTCTGGTGAAACTGGAAACGTTGATTACCACTCGTTGATGGGGTTGAGGCGTGGTTGTTCAAGGTCTGAATTAGAAAGAGCTCATTTATTACTGTGTTTAAGGCACAAGCCTGATAAGGCTACGAATTTTGTTGAAAGGTGTGAGTTTGCAGATGATACGGATCTTGATTCAGTTAGAGACTGTGCAAAAATGTCTGCTTTATTACTGTACAGACTGCTTCAGAAGGGTTATTCGAATGTAATGGCCACAATTATGGAAGAAGAAGCTGCAGACAAGCAGAGAAAGCATGCTACTGCTGCTATACAAGCAGCAATTCAAGTGCAGCAAACGACCCCAAACTCAAAGCCAGAACAAATTCCATCTGGATCGGAGATATCAGATTCTAATAAAAGGAGCTCGAATGAACACAAATTGGCAACATCTTCGGGCAGTACTAATCCATCTGTTTTCCAGGGGGTCTTCTGCCGTGACCTTGCTGTAGTTGGGAACTTACTGTCTCAAACTGGGTTCAATCGTCCACTTCCATTGAAATACGAGGCATTGAGCTGTTAAGTGGAATCAAGTTCGCTAGATGTTATCCGCAATCGAATCACTCTCCTTGTACAAAAGCATAAAAAATTTAGCCCGCCGGGAAATTTTGTCACCTTTCCTTCTTTTATTTTCGCACTCTACTACATGTACAGGATTTGGTATTGAGATCTCTACTTTGTCTTTTCTTTTCTTTTCAGTCTAAATCTGAATTCATAGTCTCTCGCATTTACAACTTTGGATTCTGTTCGTATTAAAAATAACTAAGATGTTCAAGGGAAGGAAAATAACTAAGCTGGCTTTGGTTTCTCCCTGGCTCATCCTGCCACATTTAATTTATTTCCTCTGGATAACTTTATCTACGGACTGCCATTTCTGACATTCCACTAGATTTAATTTATTTGCTGATGTCACTACTGCACTTTCCTTGGCAGGCACTCTTGAACGCTGGTTTCCGAGCGTCCTTCCTCAGCGATGTTGTGGCTTTAAGTGCACTGTTATTCAGAGGTGTCTCTATAACAAAGGTGGAAACTGGGAAAAGGACCTTGTCAAGTCACTTCAAGGATTTGTCAGATTTTTACTCTCAGGTCTGGAATAAAAATGAAATCAAAAGGAAGAGTCTAATCAAACACTCAACACAAGGGAAAAAAACAAAATTTAAAGAAGAGGTGTCAATTCGAGGGGTGCAGCTTGCCATCAATCCATCGTAAAACTCTGTTATGTTCTTTACACCAAATAATGAATGGTTGACAGTAGTCCAAACGTGAAGGTGGCAATAATGGCTGATTCAATAAAATTACCTGCAAGAAATATGGACTTTTAAGAAGGTTGCTGGGTTATCAGCGAAATGGTCTCCAGCCTCTCAAAAACTTATATGTTCATTGTTAAAGGCAAAGGCTTCAAGAAGCCTGCATATCTGCTAAATTAAAAAGGTGGGGGTAATTATTTGCCGTTCCTATTTTATCAAACATCTGCTTTTTCTCTTTTCTTTTTCCAACTTTCAAAGGAGAAAGGTGAAAAGGGTTTCAGTTAATTGCCATTTGGCTGTGAATATGATCAACTTCTGTTCTTTGCTTTATGGAAGTACACAAGTCCTTCTGCTATCTATCAAAAGGAATCCAAAACAAAAAACCTCAAGTTTTGTTTCGTGAATAATAAAAACTCACTTCTCTTTTCATAAGGGACTTCCAGGATTTACCAACACTGCATATCTTTGCTTGCAAGTGATTTGAGTGCTTTTTGTCCTGACGAATCGGCTTTGTCCTTCCTTCTTCCACGCTACTCAACTATTTTCTTTTGCTTTCTTCCCTTTTCTTTACCCCCCCATGCAACTTCCTATAAAGAAATGAAGTCTTTACTGGAGGGCATATGATTAAAAGGAAGTTAAACATACTTTAAACTTTCTAATACTTTGAGAATTAAGATTAATAAACTCCGAAAACTAAAATGAGATATTGATAGGCCACGATGCACACAGGTCATTACCAGATTTGACCTACATTTTTAAGGGATGTCATAATAGTTTAAAACTTCACAGTATTGACTTTCAAATTACAGTCGCAATTAATCTTGCAATTGTAGTTAAATTGTTATTCTAATAATTATATGTTGTATTATACCTAACTATTCTTGTATCCTCCGCAGTTATGCAATCTTGCAACTATAATTTAATTAATCCCCTGTTATTAATATAAAGATTGAAGTAGGGTACCACTAATAAGTGAAGTTGACATGGATTCTGAGATTTTCCATGAAAAAAAAAAACATTCAAGTATTGACAAGATATGGCAACATTTAGTTCTACTTTAATTATATATATATAAAAAAATCATGTTACGGTGAACACAATTGGTTTGAAGTGTAAGAGTGGCTAGCCAAAAAAGACAAAACATGCCATGTTCCTGTAATGAAAGTCCACCTCCATGCTAGCTAGCTGGTAGCTGCACCATGTCTCATTCGCAGCCAGCTCCCGCTACAGAACCAAATCCACTGTGCTTTTTGTTCATGTCCAAGCTGTGCTATCAATTTTTAGCTACAAATTTTGCTGGGATTGACTAAATTTTGTCCCTAAAATTTGATGGTACAGGGTTAGACTTGGATTAAAGTAACAGAGGATCTTCACTCCTCCACTACATGTCAGAATTTTATGATTTGCGTTGAATTCTTTGACACTTGCATGATATATAATATAGACGTGATCGTTGATGGGTTTATAATATGTCCTTCCCTTTTGTTATTATTAGCTTGCTTGGCGTGACTTACACATGCATGGCCACTGTTTATGGAAAAAAACCATCTACAGATACACTGGAATTTGAAAGCAATGCCCATTTGGTTTCGATACAGATGAAAAAGGAAAAAAGAAATGTAGAAATGCTCACACATGCTTGGATCCGTCATAACTATCCATGTAATATTATTAATGGTGGGATTCAAACTAGCTGGAGTAGACCATTTGATGGGTTAAAAGGTGGGAAAAGACATGCTTTACACATCTCGATTTGTTTATCATTTCTAGAGAATGGTGTAAATCACTGCAATGTGTGCATGTATTGGAACCAGTTTGGCATATAGTTATCAACAGTTTCTCTGACAAACATAGGCTATACAGTTCCTATTTTAGCAGGGTATAACATTTATTTAAATGTATTTCCTGACTTAAGCATAGTTTTGATGTCGTGTGGCGAAAGAAAGAGGCAAGCTTTGCACGATTTCTCACGAGAGGGCCAATTTGGGTCGTGTACTTAGTTTGATGATGTAGAGAGAAACAGGGACTCGGAAATGGAGTCCGCAACTTGTTCTTGTGGTTAAATTGACCATATGACCCCTTAGGTACAAACGCAAAGGGAGGAATTCTTGGGTAATAAGGGTTGAAAATAAGGTTTAAGGATAAATAACACGTGATGCTTGAATGTTGGGAACATTGAAAGGAGGGAAAGTCGTGGCCAGATATGATGATGTCAGTGAGAGGCATGTGATGGTATCATGTCATGTGCCTCTCTCTTCTTTCCCAGGAATGGTGCTTGATTTTTATCTAACCAACCAACACTTTATGCTTCGACCAAACTTTAGAATTCTTCTTTTAATAGTCACACAACTCTTGTCCGTTACTCTTTTAAATATTTATTACTTAAATTATCAAATATATATAATAATTCGTAAATTATATATCAAATTAATCATTGAAAATTAATTTAATTTTTATTATGTCTTCACTTTTAATTAATTATCTTTTCAAAAATTTTAAGTAAACTACTATTTTATTATTATTATTATTCCAACTTATAATCTTTTAAACTTCATTACTGTTCTCTTATGATTAGACATTGAGCCAGTTATACCACAAGGCCTATTGAGGGGTTGGTATATGAGTGAATGAGCTATCTCTATAGGAATAATGAGAAAGCGTAGATGGTTTAATAGTCCATCAAATGATTCTGATGTCATTAATTTGTGATGTGGGTCGGGCATAAATATGTAATAAGTCAAACGAATCGGGAATATATTTTAATTCCAAATGATCTTCTTAATTCCGAGCTGTCTATGATAAGTGCATATCATTGAGACGTAAATCAGGATTAGCGGTTGACCTTGTTCAATACTTTGTCCACATGGAGTGCAGCTAAAGTAAGTAGCAAGCTTTCATTAGATACTGTTCCTCTGATTCTTTTCACATCATCTTCCATTTGTTTTGCTTGAGGTCAGTTGGCTACACAGTGACTAGTAATGAGAAAAATTGAAGAGCATAACCTCCATTGTTCTATCAAATGTCCATCAAGATTTGAAAGGCTCATTAAACCAGTTACTGTCAAAACAATTGTTCTTAGGACTGATCCAGTAATTGAATATATCAACTGATATAATGCGACTGCCGTGGGCTCACTGAGTCTGGATCAGATGGAACATGAACCGAATAGCCCATAATCAGTTTGGTTCTTTTCAAGATAGGTCCAACTTGAAAGAATCTTTTTCGGTCGACTTTTAGGAAAATGAGGAAATCAAAGACCAATGGGCTCATCAACACTCAGCTTGTCCATCACTTCACCAAAGAACCAATCCTCTGAAAGCGTTTTCAAGAATTTGTATAAAGATAGATAATTGGTGTAGAAAGATCTCTCTTTTGCTATCCACCTTTCTGACTAATCTGCTGAAGATTTTGAGTAAATTCGTTGACATTCAAATGAATTGTTAAAACTATCCATTTTTCCTAACGAAAGATATTTAAAACGATATCAACAAAACCTTTCTGGACTTTAATTAATGCATGAATCCAGTTAAAAAAATTTAAGATTTAAAGGTTCAATCGGTATTAAATTATTATATAATAAATAATAAGTAAAAATTATAAGAATAATTAACAATACAATATTTCATTGAAATAGAAAATACACCGATGTCTTGTTTTGAATTTTGATCAATAGATACTAATATTTTTAATATTATAAAAAATTAAAATTTACATCTTCATCTTATTTTAAAATTTTACTATTTATTTAATATTGTCTTTATAGTATAGTAGTTTATGAAAACTGGACAGTTAAAACTTAAAATAAAACAGAATTCTCCTGTTTATTAATTTCCTAACGAATGCAATGCTTGGGTAGATTCAAGCATTATCACGAAGTTTTAATATATTAATAAGAAGGAAAATATATTCTTATTAATATATTCTTATTAATATATTTTCCTTCAAAAATATATTAATAAGAATATGGCATATTCTTTTTATTCAAAACCGCTATACTGTTGTTATAATACATTAAAATTTTCAACTAATTCCTTAACTCTTCTCTCATCTCTCATCTCTCATCTCTCTACTTCTTTGTACCCTCTTTTTCTCTCTTTGTAACCACACATTCCAAAATGTTATTGCCTCAATAGTTCATCTTCTTCTGGTTTTTCTTCAATCTTCCACGCCGCCGTTGGAGTTGTCCTTGGAAATATGAGGAATAATGTTGGGTGCTGACCGGGAAAGTGGGGCATCACAGGGGTATTTTCTTTTTTTGACGTCGACGAAGCATTTTTCTTCCAACGAAAGTCTAACTAGTTGATTGTCATATGGTTGAAGCGAGTCCGAATTTTCTATTTAATATTACGGTGTCTTATTCTGTTCAATATCAAGACGATGCTATTTTTGTTTAAAATTTGACAAACAAATGCGCTCCTTCCCTTCCCAAGCCGTTTTAAAGCCAAAGTCATTTTAAATAAATCAACTTCTATTGATAACGAAAAATTTTTTATATAATGTATACAGTTAATTATTTTTTTATTTATTATAAACAAAAACGTATATAATTAATTATTCTCTTTATTTTAAAAAATAAATAATTTTTATTTGTTTGCTTAATTCTTTTTATCTTGATAATGACAAAAATAAATATATATTTTTATCCTTATTATTATTAAGAACAAAATTAATAATAATAAGAAATTTAATCATATTATTTAATATAATAAATAAATAAATAATAATAAGAATAACAATAAGTAAAAAATTTATAATTATCAAAATTTTAAACAATTAAACTAATAAGAATAATTAAAGAAACATAATTATTATTATTAATAATATAATGGTGAATAATAATAAGGAATATAAAATTGGCACAACTAATAATATTTCCTAAAATAATTTCTAAAATAACAAATTATAAGGAAATTATAATTATCATAATTTAAAATAATTAAATTAATAGAATAATTAAAGAAACATAATATTAATTAATAATAATATAATTTATAATAATAATAACAAATATAATATT
>JANVCQ010000009.1:21125062-21140841 GCA_025531925.1 Erythroxylum plowmanianum | reverse complement strand
ATTTTCAAGGTAATTCAACATGCAATTAATAAGGGTATATCAAATATTTCACTAGCTTTCTTAATAAGTGTGCATCTCTCTAAAATGACACTTATTTTGAATAGGAGGGAGTAAGTTGTTATTTTTATGCTAACTTTGGATATAAATCTCTTTAATATGTTAAAATTTTTATTTAAAATTAATGAACTTGTTTCTTAATTATTCTCAGATGGTTTTCAACACATGGGAGAAGAATTTGAATCAAAAATATGCAAGAAAAACAAAAACAATGCGAATTCCCAGATGGCAGAAAAGTTTTTGTCTAGGAGTGGGTATGTGCAAAGGAAAAATTTATTTGCATAGTCTAATTTAAATACATATTCGATACACTTAGGATTTTTATTATTTAGGGAATCAAGTTGTTATCTTTGAGGTGGGGATATGCTACCTAATTATGTGGGGAGTGTATCTGATAAAGAAAATAATAAGGGGGAAGAGAGGACACATCGAGTTACATCTTTGTTACTTTTTCTGTTGGGTTTTTTTCCTATTTTGGCTAGGATTTTTGTATTTTGTTGTAAAAGACCAGATATGGAGAATATGCATTTTGCTATTCTTCTGATGGGTTTTACCTCTATTATGAGTAGCTAAATTCTTATTCTTGGTTGAAGGGGACCACATTATCATCTAGTATGTGTGAGATTTCTTAATAAAGTTTATTTCATTGATGAATGTTATGTCTCTTCTAAATTTCTTTTCATGATTGAATTGATTGATCTCTAGGGTGCACAATAGGAATTGATTGATTTAATTTACAACTAGATTAGTAGGATTTGACGTTCAATTTTGCAAACCCAATGTAGCAATTAGGGTTACCATCTTTACGTTAGAGATTGGAAATTCTAATAAGGTACTTAACTTGACTAAATACATGTTATACATGTGTTGTCTTGTTCATTGGTTTTCTTAGTTTTTAAAGCTATTAGTTAATCAAATTTAAGATCGTATCTAAGTTGTTGACTAATAAGAGTGCTTAAAATGCATATTTTTATTCATTTAATCTTAAAAGGAAGCATAACCCAATGAGTGTTTGTTAATGGATATAGCTTTATATCGATGATCTATATTAGTTTGATAACATAGGTGACTTGAATCCAAGGTTCATTATTAATTTTCTAGATCTGAATATTTTCATTTATTTCCAATTTTTGTCACTTCTAATTTCTTTAAATCTCGTTAATCTAACCCCCCTCAAATTTGTTTTAGTTTTTAACTCGTATAATATTTACTAATAGATTCCTCGTGGGAACGATCCTTACTTTTCACTACTACATTAATTTATGTTGAGGAAGTTGGTTTCTTTTTATATCTAGTTGTAGGCAACAACATTACCATTAGATATGAATTATTTAAATAGATACATGCTTGTATTTCATAATTTGATTTTTTAAAATGCTTATTTATGCTTAGAAATGAATGAAGATATTTATATATGACAAAAATTCTATATATTATGCATGTTATGGTTGAATGAATTGAACTGAATGTGAATTGTAATTGCTTGAACACCACTAAGCCTATAGCTTAGCATGTGAACCTTCTTTTTGGTAGGTTTTGAAGATAGTTAGAAGAAAGCTGTGGTTAATCTACTACAAGACAAGAGTCACATAGAGGATATCAAAAGAATTGAAGGTGGATGTCCTATAAATTTTTATTTTGTTTTTGGTTATGACATATACACATAAAGAATTGAAGGTTCTTATAGGATTTTATTGTGAATTATATATGAATATATGAAAGTTATATATGAAATCTGGTTTAGATGTGTTGAAATGTATTGGAGGATGGGTAAATCATTTTGCAAGGAGTTTATGGAGATGGGTACTTGAGTAACATGCTGAGAAGTATATTAAAGTTTCTTGCAGGAGGTTTTAAGTAAATCTAGAGAAAACTCTATCTAAATTTTTTATAAAGTGAATAGTCATTGCTAGATTAATGAGGTTTTAAATAAAAAATGTTTTAGTTTGAAGGATTACGTATTTAAGAATATGGTAACACTAGGTATCTTGATTTCAATATCAGTTATGGGTGTTACAATTAGTTCCTAAAAATCCTCTTTTTTCCCCCTCTGCTTTGCTAAGAAAAAGTAAGAACCATCACCCCTTACAAAGACATATAAAACAAAAAAACAAATGAAGACTGGTAGCAACCATCAAATTGGTATCATTTTCTAGTGTTACCCCGTTCACATTTACACATTTACTTATGTTGTCTGTCTTTTTCTCCACTCCAATTTTGAACATTAATGTCATCACACTCGTCTTTCTGTATCCTGACCACTTTTCCTTCACAACCTTCATCTCCACTACCTCTCACACTACTCCTCCCTCACCACCTTGGTCGTCCCAAATGCATACATCTCCTCCTTTATGGACTCATGTGCCACTTTCTCCCTCCTCCTTCTCCGAACTCCTCAATAACCACGTTCTCTTCTAGTACCTCTCCTAGTTTAACTTCCACTAGATCCCTCCCTCTAGCATCGTCGTCACCATACTTTTCTAGATCGCTAGTTGCACCTCCTCAAACTCCGGCTCCATCAATATAACTTGCAATCTAGCCGCCAATAATTTCACCATACACTCTCTTGCTTTTTGTTCCCCCTCAAACGCCACCCTTTTGTCTCTTAGTGAAAAACTTCTTAGTTTTTATGTTCAAAATAGTTCTCTTAGTTTACATTATTGCCTCCTAATGTTATAACTAAATTCAAACCAATTCATGACAAGACAACTAGAAATGAATAGAGAAATTAAGCAAAACTCACATTAAAAGATCTCCTTATATAACTGAATTTATTGCTTTCCTTTTTGTATGAAAGTAGACCAACCTTTGATTAAGATCTCTTCCTCATCAACATATAGGTGAATGGATGCAAGTAGGGTTGGCAATTATATCAACCTTTTTAAACATTGGGACTAGAGCTAGGCCAAACCTATAAGGAAAATAATGTCATTTTATAGAAAACAACATCATTTTCTATTTTAATATAACAAATTAAAAAATTAGGCCAGGTCTGGCTGATTCAAGCTCTGGACTACTCGATCCTGGTTCAAGTTTGGCTTAGGTTCGAGCCCATTGTCACCTTAATTGTAAGAGTGTTTAGTTAGTATGATTACTGACAAGATATGAAGAAGTACCCATAATAAAAAAAGAAAAAATTCATTGACAATAACCATTGATACTCACTAACAATCAAGCAGTAGGTCCATTTTGTTCCTTCACCTACCACCTATCTCTTTCTCCTTATAATCAAAATTAACACAAATATAAATAGACATCTCTCTCTCATTTTTAAGGGAATAAAGAAATGTGGAACATCCACAACAATAGATAGCCAAAAATATTTTTTCTAAAAATTAAAAGTGGGGTTCCACTATGTCACACGACATACATGTGACACTGGGATTACTTTAAGATTGTTAAAAATAATTAATAATGTCTCATCAATATTGTCATAATATTTAACTGATCAAAGGTTAACTTTATCAAAAATTTCATCCATTTATGATCTATTTTACACGTTTTATAAAAGTTAAGGTTCAAATTTGATGCTATGAAATGTTAGGGTTCAAATTTTAATATGGTAAACGTTAAGGTTCAAAATGCATTTTGTCCTTAAATCTTATATTACAAACATTAGTTTTTTAATCTAGCAATCACTATTACCTGAGATTCAAAATTTGATTATATTATATTATATTATAGTATTTATTTAATTATTAATTTCAATAAAAATATAATAATATATTACTAATATTATTAGTAAAAATGATATAAAATTAAATAAAATTAGTTACTCAATTAATTTTTAAATTTATTTATTATTT
Source organism: Erythroxylum plowmanianum (assembly GCA_025531925.1). Lineage (NCBI taxonomy): Eukaryota > Viridiplantae > Streptophyta > Magnoliopsida > Malpighiales > Erythroxylaceae > Erythroxylum > Erythroxylum plowmanianum. The sequence continues at coordinate 21,136,978 of JANVCQ010000009.1, read as the reverse complement.
AATTTATTATAATGTAGTTACATTGAAAACTTTTATTTTTGTTTAAAAAAGTTCTCTTTTTTACAATAGATACATTATAATGTAATTGTATTTCGATTTATCATATTTATTTTAAAATATGTATTTATGATAAGATTATTATAACTTCTCCACATATATTTATTATCAAAAAGAGAATTGATTTCTCTCTTGTTTTTGAACTAAGGCCATCATCATGATTAAATCAATTGTAATTTCAATATCTATTATCTTTGGTGAAAAATGAATTACTGTTAGTATTTTATGTTTTAAAATTACTTGAAAAATCAAAATTAGATTTTGAATATGATAGCTTTTATCATAAAAGTTTGACTTGTTTTTTCATTTTTAATATAGGATATTAAATTTTGTTCTCTATTTTCTTCCTCTGTCATAGATCTAATACCATTGATATATCTTTGTGATATATTATAGAGTTATTGATGTTCTGTTGTTCCTACATACTTCTTCCAATTCCATACAAATTCCTTTGTTTTTTCTAGTCCAATTGTGTTCTAATTGGTTAAAGGATATTGCCTAAAAAGCATTTGTCTGGAAGTCAAAAAAAGAAAAATAGTAGAACAGTTAAAAGAATCCCAAAAAGGAGAAATTAATAAATTTATTAAAAGAGTGGGCTCCTTTAGTGAGAATCATAAGGAATTAGGTGAAGGTAATTTTGAACAAAATAAAGAAAATTTAAGTGATGAAATTCATATTCATGAGGATATTAGCGAGCATGATCATGTACCAAATTCATCCATTTTAGAAAATTTAAGGGTAGATAAGTAGTTGATCCCTAGATTGGATATTTATGATCCTAAAAGTTGGGACAATCTTGAAAATAAAGTAAGGAACATTTTAGACAAAAAAGCACTTATAAGAGAATTGAATCTTGTGTTTCCTTTAGACAATACCTCTTGACATTTTTCATATTCTTATTATTCTAGAAAATTGAGTAATGGAGATGTTAGCAATAGAAAATGATTCGTTTACTCTAAACATTTAAATAAAGTATATTGTTTTTTTTGTAATTTGTTCAAATCTAATAGTAAGCAAAGTGCATTAGCAAATGATGGATTTAGAGATTGGAAGCATCTCAGTGAGAGATTCAAAGAACATGTGAATAGCATTAAGCATATGACTAATATGAGGACTTGGAATGAATTAAGAGTAAGTGCAAGACCCCAAATTGTACCCTTGTTGAAATGTTATATGTTCATAAAAGTCATGTAAGATAGGTGTTAAAAATTGTGATATGATCGACAATTGCATGACTTGAATTTTGGTTTAATGGATCATACTTAGTGATTTGGAATTAACTGATATCATTAGAGAATTGAGGTATTAAAATGTACATTGGACTAGGAAAATTTTCAAGCGGCAAGATAAGTTGGTACATGAAAATTGAAATGACTAAGCCTATAAGTTAGTGACATTTGACATAATTGATACATTGACATTTGGCAACATTGGTTGAGTGATAAGTGGCCCAATTAAATTGTGACATTTGGTAGCCTCATAGAAGAATATATGTGCTAGCTAAGGAGAGGACATGTGGCTTGTGTCCTTGTGTAATAAATGTCCTTAGAGCATGATGAATCATCTTACACATAGCATAACCTTATGCATTGGCTAGTTTCTGTTGTAACTCTTCCTTCTCCTTGCTCATTCACTACCGAAACTCTTACTCCCTCTCAGCATCTAGAATTTTGCTTGATTTTGGATCATTGTCACTTGGAATCTTTGTAAGTTACTGCATAAAGAAGTAAGTCTTGCTATTTTATGTGTTGTTATTTTGTTGGTGCTGAAATTTGCACCTTGGTATATGAACTATTTATGGTTGTTTGGAAGACTAGTTGGCTTGCTTCTTTGAAGTTGTTCTTCGAAGTTAAAAAGGTAATACTAAACTTGATAGCATGCTGTGATATGAATTATGTGATGTTTGAAATGGATAGAATATGTATTGAATTGAGATTTGGAACATGAGAGTTGTTGATAGCTTTAGCTTTGGATTTTTATGCATGAAAGATCATGGATTGTGAGAAGCCTTATGAATGAATTTTTAATTGGTTTTGACATGAATTTGATGAGGTATTGAAGCATGAATAAGGTAGAATTGAAGTGAAATTTATGAACTTTGGTGAAGGTGTGTCAAATGGAAGTGAAGAAGTCAAGTTTTGGAAAAAAATTGCTTAGGACTTATAAGGCTTATTTCCACTATCTTGAGAAGTACTTAGGAAGGAGAAAATGTTGGTTTTAGACAATTTTTGGACTATATAAGGTTAAGGTACTTAATAATGGTTTAATTGGACTTAGTTAAGGTGTCAAATGAACTTAGTTTGATGTGGAATAAGTTGGTTAAAGGTTGATTAAAATTTGGATTTTTAATTGAAGTAATAACTTAAGGAAGGTGTTATTAGATAACAAGGTATCTAATTTTGGAACTTATAAGTTGTTAAAGGGATGAGTCTACTTAAGAATACTAATGTCATTTAAAGAATAAGAGTAATATGTTAGTTATGAATGTTTATGAATTGGGAACTTGTGTGACTTCTTGTAATGTGTAATTACTTAATTTATTCATTGGTGGATTATTACAAATGTTTATGTCCATAAGGCATGCTAATTTTGATTAAATGTGAATGAAAATATTCAATGTAAGCAAAATGGAATAAGTCATATGATAAGTCATATATCTTTTATATGAGAAACTTGAAATGTGACATGTTTTGTTTTAAAAACTACCAAGTCCTAGTTGTGGGTAAATAGGCATACCTAGAAGGGTCTGCAGCTACTCTTGTAACTTGACTCTAAGGTGTCCCCTAATTATTCACACTACGGTGTCCCCTGATTTAGAGACATTAGTCTCTTCTGTTTCAAATACCAATCATGGTTTCTTCTGTTCTGGTTCCATTACTCATTTCTGTAAAAAAAGATTAGCAGTCTAATTTGTTTTGTGTTCTGATATATGTTCAATTTTGATATACGCTAAGTTCTGTTTTGATACAGCTAAAATTTTGTTATGATATAATCAAGTTCTGTTCTGATATAATCAAGTTCTGTTCTAATACTTTAAAGTTTTGTTTTGATATTATGGTATTCTGTTCGGATACTTGTAAGTTTTGTTTTAAACAACTATATCATGTTATAATAAGTTATATTTTGTTCTGATGCAAATAATGTTGGATTGTTCTTTAATTTGAACAATTAAAGGTTGTATGTGATTTGACCTAATTCTGTATCCTTAATTGATAGATGATTAATAGAAAAAGTCACCAAATTATATCTTATTTAGTTATTTCCCCACTAAGCTATATGCTCAACAAGGTGGTTTTGCCTCCGTGTAGATTATAATAAGAAGGTTTGAGACTGGGACAAAGACAATCAAAGTGGCCAAGAAGAATGTGTTCTATTTTGGAAGTTATTTTTGATTAAGTCTTTGTTTGTGTTTAAGTTTGAGTTGTATTTCAATGTAATGAGCCATTTAATATATTTGTGGATAAGGTTTGTAATATCCTGTAAGTGATTTTTAATAACCTTTATATAGGTTGGCTTTTGAAATTATGACATGTATTTGGATAAGTACAATATGTTTAATATGTTCTTCTTAAAAACAACTTTTAATGAAAGGTAATATATGTTGCTCGAGTTTATAGAAACGCATGTAAGGAATATTTAGGATGCTTTGGAATTATTTCGGTTATGTTTTGTGTAGAATCTACATATCCACCCAAGAGGTATGTGGGTGTTACATTTTTTGGTATTAGAGTATGGTTTAGGCAATTTTGGTTTAACCAACGGTTAGCTATTGCTTATATTTGAATGTAAGAGTTCTGATTGGCCTAATGCGATTTGTCCCACGTTTTGATTTTAGATTTGAGTATGGAAAGATCTCATGAAGCCGTTGATGAGGTTGTTTAGAGTAATAATCCTATGCTATCTCGTCCATCTATATCGAGACCCTCTGGGGTCAATTGAGGTGAAGCTGAAATACCACCACCTCCACCTCCACCTACAGCTTAAAGGGAGGCTTTGGTTAAGTTGTCGCAAGATATGATGACTTTGTTACATCATATGACTACGCCCAAGGCTCCAATTGATCAGTTGCAGAAGTATGGAGCTGAGGAATTTACTGGAACATCTCTGCAGGAGTCTTAAAGGGAGGAATTCTGGTTGGAGAAGGTGAAAAGGGTGCTAGATGAAATTTGATGCCCACCAGATCAGATGGTACACTGTGTTGCCTCTCTTCTTCAGGGAGCAACTTATGAATGGTGGAAGTTTGTTTTGAGGAATCCTCAATTACCAGAGCTTCTAAATTGGGATTTCTTTTTCCAAGAATTTAAAGCCAAGTATGTGATGGAAGCTTATAGAAAGGAGAAGTGGAAGCAGTTTTTAAACCTAAAGCAAAGAAATTTGTCTGTTGCTAAGTACGACAGAGAATTCAATCGACTCAACAAGTATGCACCTGAACTTGTACTTACCGAGGAGTTCCGGCGTTATCAGTTTGAGGATGCTTTGAATGACTCGATCAGAGAACATCTGGCAGCATTCACTCTCGTGCAGCAAGAGAGTTACCATCAGCTGGTGCAAGATGCTATTAAGATAGAGAAGCAAGAGATGGTGAAGAGAGAAAGGGTTCAGTGAAGGGGCTTTGCTAGGAGAGCTGTGGATGCATGTTTTCAACGTGGTAGCACTGAGCAATTTATAGCCAATTGTCCTATGAGACAACCTCAGATGTCACAAGCTAGTAGAGAGGTTTCTCATGCATCTGCTAGGGACAGAGGACGTGGTAGAGGTCATGAAGGATCTAATCAGATTAGACCTAATCTGAGTACTCATTTAGAAACTGTTGATTGACCTACTATACCTTTTGCTTCATCTCGAGCTTATGCTTTGAAAGCTCGTGAGGATTAGGACACACCTGAGGTTATTATAGGTACTATTTCTCTCTTTGATTCTAAAATGCATGCTTTGATTGATCCTGGATCCACTCATTCTCGCGAGGATTAGGACACACCTGAGGTTATTATGGGTACTATTTCTCTCTTTGATTCTAAAATGCATGCTTTGATTGATCTTGGATCCACTCATTCTTATATCTGTGTTGGAGAAATTTTTGATAAAGTGATAACTATAGATCAGTTAGAGTATGATATTCATGTGATATGTTTTGTTTTAAAAATTATCAAGTCCTAGTCGTGGGTAAATAGGCATGCCCAGAAGGGTTTGCAGCTACTCCTGTAACTTGACACTAAGGTGTCCCCTGATTATCAACACTACAGTGTCCCCTGATTTAGAGACATTATTCTCTTCTGTTTCAGATACCAATTATGATATCTTCTGTTATGACCTCGTTACCCACTTCTGTAAAAAAGATTAGCAGTCTAACTTGTTTTGTATTCTAATATATGTTCAATTTTGATATAAGCTAAGTTCAATTCTGATACAACTAAAATTTTATTCTGATATAGTCAAGTTCTATTCTGACACAATCAAGTTCTGTTATGATAATTTAAATTTATGTTTTGATATTATGGTATTCTATTCAGATACTTGTAAGTTTTGTTTTGAAGCAAGTATATCCTATTATGATAAGTTATATTTTGTTCTGATGCAAATAATGTTAGATTATTCTTTAATTTGAACAATTAAAGGTTATGTGTGATTTGATTTGATTCTGTATATGTGAATGATAGACGACTGTTAAAAATAGTCACCAAATTATATTTTGTTTAGTTATTTCCCCACTAAGTTATATGTTTAGCATGGTGGTTTTGCCTCCGTGTAGATTCTGATAAGAAGGTTTGAGACTAAGACAAAGACAACCGCAGTGGCTAAGAAGAATGTACTCTGTTTTAGAAGTTGTTTTTGTTTGAGTCTTTAATTATGTATAAGTTTGAGTTGTATTTCGATGTAATAAGACATTTTGTATATTTGTGTATAAGTTTTGTAATATCATGTAAGTAATCTTTTATGCAGGTTGGCTTTTAAAATTATGGCATGTATTTGGATAAGTATAATATGTTTAGTATGTTTTGTTTAGAAACAACTTTTAATGAAAGTTAATGTATGTTGCTCGAGTTTCTGGAAATGTATGTAAGGAATGTTTGGGATGTTTGCAATTATTTTGGTTCTGTTTTGTGTAGCACCTACATATCCTCCTAAGGGGTATGTGGATGTTACAATAAGATTGAGCAAAAATCAAAAAATTGATAAAGATTTACAACTAGAAATTGTAAAAGAGAAAGAATGTTGAAAATAAGTTTTGATAATAATAACTCTTTTGTGAAATATCTTGCTAAATATAATTTGACTTTTTGAGGATCCAGCGAGAAACTTTACTAAGATAGTAATGGTAATTTTTTGGGATTGATTGAGATGACTGTTGAATTTGATGTACTAATACAAGATCATATTAAACGTATTCAAAATCATGAAATCCATCGCCATTATCTTGGTCGCAAAATTTTAAAATGAGTTGATTTCTCTTTTGGCCCATATTGTTAGAATTTTTATCATAAGGTTCAATAAAGAGGCAAAATAATTTTATATTATTTTTGATTGTACCTTAGATTTAACCCACCAAGAATAAATGAGTCTATTAGTACGAAGTGTGAATATGTCAAATATAAAAATAAAAATAGAGGAATATTTTTTAGAGCTCTTAAAGGTAGATGGCTCATCTAGATTGAGAATTTTCAATGAATTATTGAAAGTATTTAAGTCTCATGATCTTAATGTCCATAATGTGAGGGTAAAGGTTATGACAATAGTTTTACTATGAAGGGAAAATACCACGGGGTTCAAAAGTGATTACTTGAAATAAATTTGAGAGCATTATATATGTCATGTGTTTTTCATAATCATAATCTTACTCTTAGTGAAATGAAACATTTTTGTGTTAAAGTTGTTTCATTTTTTTTGGAGTTATGTAACCCATATATACATTATTTTCAAGTTCTCATAAAAGGTGGAAGGTTTACTAGATAATGTTTTCGGCTTAACTATGAAATCATTGTCTAACACTCATTGAGAGAGTTAAACAAAAAATGTTAAAGCTATTAGATTTCAAGCTCCTCAAATAATATTGGCTTTAATGGAATATCTTGACCTTATGATGATGCCTAGTCAAAGAGTGAAATAGAAAGTTTGGTTAGTTTACTTGAGAGTTTTAAGTTTTTACTTAGTATAGTTATTTGGTATGATATTTTATTCGTTATTAACATGATGAGTAAAAAGTTGTAGTCTAAATCTATGTCAATTAACGTTACCATAAAGCAATTAGAATGTGTGATGATATTTTTTTAGAAATATAAAAGCGAGAGATTTGCCTCTAGTATGAATATTGTCAAAAATCTTGTATAGGAGATGAATGATGAGCATACATTTCCAACTAAACATTGTATTATTATGAAAATAAAATTTGATGAAAATGATCATAGAGAAGTACAATTAGTTGAGGGTTCTTTTAGAGTTAGTTATTTTCTAGTTATTGTGGATATGACAACTACTTCGTTGAAGAATAGATTTGAACTATCAACTACATTTGAAAATATTTTTAGATTCTTATTTGATTTAGATAATTTGAGGCTATTGGATGATAATGAATTAAGAGAATGTTGTAATAATTTTACAGCTATTTTTTCTGATGATAAAGTGTCAAATGTAGATGTAGATTATCTTTTTCCTAAATTAAAAGTGTTACAAATGACTTTGCCAAATAAGTTAATGTCATTAGTTGAAATTTTTAAATTTGTTAAAGTTGTAGATTGTTATCCAAATATTTCAATTGTTTATCGAATTCTATTAATTATATCTATGACTGTAACATCAATTGAGAGAAGTTTTTCAAAGTTAAAATTATTGAAAACCTACTTGAGGTCCTTAATATCATCAGAAAGGTTAAATAGTTTAGCTATTTTATGTATATGTTGAACAATATTGATCTTGACACCATTATTAATGATTATGCATCTAGAAATGTACAGAGAAATTATTTTTTATAAATCATGATCATTTGTATACTTGTTAGTGCAATTCTCTTTGTATTTTGCAATATGATATTGTTGTTCAATTGTTGCTACTGCTATTTTGTTGTTATTGTTACTATTTTTAGTGATTTTATTGTTGCTGACATTTGTAAGATGTTACTAGCTGATGTTATCATCGTTTACTATTTTGTTGAGTATATGGAATTATAACTCGAGTCACTTACGTATAAATATTAAATTTTCATAATAAAAAATACTTTTAGAGTTTACATATTTGTATATTGTTGATTTATTGGGATTGTTTTTTTTTTTACCTTGTCTACGTTAGAAATGACCTTGGTCACTAATTTATATTCGATACAAAGACTTTTATAGTAATCCTAACCTACAAACTGTTCACAATAATTGTTTTTTTTTACCTTGTCTACGTTAGAAATGACCTTGGTCACTAATTTATATTTGATACAAAGACTTTTATAGTAATCCTAACCTACAAACTGTTCACAATAATAATATCATAAGAGAATAAAGTTTGAAAATGCATATAAAAAATTATTGATAATGTGAAGATTATAATATACATTACACAAAAAAGGCAATACTATCTATTTATAGAAAATACTAGAACAAAAATAAAAAAGTTAGTATATTTTTAAACAAACAAACCTTTTATCACCAACTATGAATCATTATCTCCCTCTCATTATTTGTATTTCTAACCACTACCTGTTTATTTAATGTATTACTCATATTTTTATATAAAATAATACAGTAAGCCACACCACAAGCATACATGCAAATCAATTGGTTTTGTAATTAAATTGTGGCCTTGGATCCCATTCCAATTATGTTGCTTGTACCAACACCACCAACAACACCGTTACCACCAAAGCTATCAGCACTACTAGCACCATTAGATCCATCGGGACCAACAAGCTCAGTTTCATTAAGTCTATGCTTGATTGGGAGTTTATTAATGAAATGGGATAAATTATAATATTATTTTATTATTTGGGAGGAGGGTTTATAATAGAACGGAGGAATAAGATGAAAAACGAGAGTTTTATATTACATCTCATTCCATCATACACAATAAAAATGAAAAACTTCCAATTTTAGGAGTTTAGGATGAGATGTAAAATGATAAATAACTTTTTACTATGTTACATTATAAACTCTTCTTCCAAACAACATTTCTCTATATTATATTATGAACCCTTCCATTCTTCTCAAACAACAATTTTCTAATATTACGTCTATTTACATCTCATTCTATTATAAATCATTTCATTATATTAAAAATCTTACGTCTAACCAAACGTAACATAAGAGAATCATCAGATCTATTAGGGTCATCATTTGCAAGTAAAAGAACATGGCGTCCCCACTAACTAATGGTTTAATAACTTCTCCTGTGTCACTATGATTAAGTCGATGTCCTTCCGCTATTATTGCCACTATCAAATTCTTAAATGATTTTGTTTGGTTTAAATAAAGGAAGCTATTGTACAAATGGGTTGATTTAATTTTTAAAAATTAAATTTGTTTTTATTTTTCTGTGTGATTTTATTTATTTTATTTTTATTATAAATTATTTATAATTTTTTTAATTGTCAAATTTATAAAATTGATTTTTATTAAATTAATTTTAATAAAATCCAATATTAAAATTCAATAGGAAGAATCATTAACTTTTATTATGTGTACAATAATTAGTACTATGACAATTTCCATTAAAATTATTTAATAAATTATAAATAAAAATTTATTTAAAATCTTTTAATATGGTAATATATTTTAGTCAAGGTCAATGTATCTAATATGATAATATATTTAAGTCAAAGTCAACGTATCTAAAATACTCAACTCAAAAATTAGCAACAAAAGAATTTCACTATTTTGACTTCTAAGTTTTAAGTGATAATCTAAAAATAAAGTTTATGATATTTGATGTATTTTTAGTTTATTAAATATTTGAATATTTAGTTGATAATTTATATGGTCCATCTACTTGTAGCCCTTTTTCTTTTATTATTATAAATCCCTAAATTTATTGCATTCTAAAAAATATTATTTATTTGTATATTATTATTTAAGCGTCACAAAAGTTATTCCTTTTTTATTTTATTTATATTTATTTAAACTAACATAATATTAGTTTTACTTTAAATTATAATAAAATATAATAAAAATTATTTGATAATTGAATAATACTGTAAATAGTTCATATGATATCCTACATTTACCATTATGTTAATTCCACAAAAGAAATTTTTTATTACTTAAAATTTAATAAAACATAATAGAAATTATTTGATAATTAAAAAATAACATAAATAGTTCATATCATATACTATATTTATCATTATGTTAATTATCATAAAAGAAAATTTTTATTAAAAAAAATCACAAATGTTAATTAAATTCAAAAACTATTGAAAATGTTTGATTTAATTATTTTGGATTTTTATCTAGTTGGTTAACATAATAATATTCAATCATTTCCAAATTTGCGGAGTAGGATTATATTTGGCTTGGCAAACTTAGAATAGTTAATAGCTTAAAATATAATTTGTTATATTTTCTCCTAAATATGTTAATTTCTTGTATATTGATGATATATTAGGACTTTTTTTTACTTCGCCCAGAACCTATAAAATGTTATGAACGACCTGTTGATATAATTTTATCATAATTGTGGATTAGCATAATAAAAATTATTTTGTACAAACCCAGATTAATTAGATATCAATGGCAATTCTCTCTTTAACGTGTCACTGGGCTTGTTATGATGGGTAAGCTTGGCCCATGTATTGTAATGCACAGGAGCCCCTACTACTAGCCAATCTTTAAATACAGTCGCCCCATTGAGAACTGTACGGGTTTTCTAATCAGAGTTTGGAATAGAAGTAGTTAATCCTCTGCATCTCTGTCACGTCGTTTCACAGAAAATAATAATGGATTCAATTGTTCCACAATTTCTAGGTATTTTTCCATTCAATTATTAAATCTAGTATGTTGCAATCCTAGGGTTAATTAATTGTGTTGATTAATTACGAAATTAATCTGAAATCTTGTGTTAAATTTCCTTCAATTGGTATCATAGCCAATTAACCCTAATTGTAATTGCTAATTTTGGGTAATTTTCGATATGTTAATTTCATGGAATTTGGGGATTTATATTTTTTTTGTTAATTGTGTTTTGTGAAATCGGTTTTGATGTGGTTGACTTGTTTCGGTTTGGTGTTAAAGCATGTGGTAGGTTTGCTAAATTTGCTGTTGTCTTTTAAAACCCCAAGAACTCGAAGAATCGAACCCTAAAACGTTTTCTTTCATTTTTTCCGAACCAATTCAGTATCTTATTTTATGAAATTGATTGAGGGTTTTATAGATCTTTAAATTCTGAATCCATTGCCACCAAATTTGTTGAAAACGGATCAAAATTGAGAGAGATTTTACGTTTTTCCAAATTGGGTAGCGAACCGGGTCGGCTGACCCGGATACTAGGTTGTTGGGTGGAGAAGATGAAGACCGACCCACCAGACATTTCCCCACGCGCATTGGTGGCACGTGTGGGCACGAGCAGCTGCCTCCGGTGGCCATGTTTTCCTAAATTTTTTCCTACTTGCTCCACTTGCGCAGTTCTATTTTATGGTATTTTTTTGGAATTTTGTGAATGCTAGAAAATTTTTTTATTTTTTCTAAATTTTAAAATCAATAAAAATATAGTGTGCTCTCTGAATTTTTTCTTGAAAATTTTTGTACTTACTCCTAGTATTATTTGGGATTGTGGGGTCTTGTGTACTCTCAATGTTATATAGTTATGCACTAAAATTAATTTTGGATGTAATTTATGCATATAATGTTATATTATATGATTACTATGGTTAATTTTGTAATTGTGGTG
>JANVCQ010000009.1:21111864-21124962 GCA_025531925.1 Erythroxylum plowmanianum | reverse complement strand
AGGTATCTTGCATATATGTTATCAGTACTCCTATCGGGTTTGATTTCTATATTGTTGAGGTACTTGTAACCTCATTTTGGACTTATGATTGAGTGATTGTTGACTTTACTTTGACATCTTATTGTGGCCACATATTGTTATATTAATATGTGGATTTATTTTTATTGTTCTTTGATGTTGATTATGCTGTCCAAATGGGAGAATGATAGAATTTTATCATAATTGTGGACTAGCGTAATAAAAATTATTTTGTACAAACCCATATTAATTAAATGTCAATGGTAATTCTCTCTTTAACGTGTCATTGGGTCTGTGTTCATGGACTTACTATGATAGGTAGACTTGACTCATGTATTGTAATGCACAAAAGGCCCTACTGCTAGCCAACCTTTAAATACAGTTGCCCCATTGAGAACTGTACGGGTTTTCTAATCATGGTTTGAAATAGCAGTAGTTAATCCTCTACACCTCTGTCACGTAGTTTCACATAAAACAATAATATATTCAATTGTTCCACAATTTTCAGGTATTTATCCATTCAATTATTAAATCTAGTATGTTACAATCCTAGGGTTAATTAATTGTGTTGATTAATTACGAAATTAATCTGAAATCTTGTGTTGAATTTCCTTCACCTGCTTGAACTTACGACTTTATAGTTACAATGAAACATCTTTACTAGTTACTACCTCGAAATAATAAATTTAAAATAAATAAAATCACCAGAAATTCCAAGATATGTACCCTGAAACAAAGGTAATAATTTTTTAAAGAAGAAGGCTTATTCAATCTAGTGCCTAAGGGATTTTGGTTGACGAACGCATCAAACATGAGGTAACATTTTCTCGCCGGCAATATTAATCTGATGATAAAGTGTAATATAAACTCTACATAAAGTCATAAAATCAATTTCATTATTGCGGACTTTGGTTAGAGACTTTTCTGTCTCTGTATCTCATCTTATGTCATCTATCCTAAACACAGCTGCCGGTCTAGTCTGCCTACCGTGTTTAATTTATTTTTATTTTATTCTTCGGGTGAAATTCTCAAAAGCATTTATACGTGGCACGTTTTGATTTGCCTAAAGTGTAATATCCAAGACTAACAATGGAGACAGGGTGGTGACTAGAAACAACTCCTTCCATGTGTCTTGTGCCTCTCTATTTATTGAATCTTCTTTCACTTGGAATCTATAGAGCAGGAACATGGCTTGGCTGACACGATTCTCAGCGGCGGTGGCTTTCTTCGCCGTCGGCGTTTTATTCTCGCCGGAAACATTTGGATCGAAATCGATCACTCAGCTCGCCACCTACCTCAAGTTGGCTCACGTAGTCTGCTTCGCCACCGCTTTCGGTGCCGCCCTTTGGGTCACTTTCATTGGCGGCATTATCATGTTCAAGTATACTCCCCTACTTCTCTCTTGCAAAACTGAATTTGATAACACCAATAATTTCTTCTTTTCTGTGTTAAAAATTTAGGAATCTTCCTAGGCATCAGTTTGGTAATTTGCAAAGCAAGATGTTTCCTGCGTACTTTTCACTGGTTGGGGTTTGTTGCGCAATATCTGTGGCGTCTTTTGGGTATCTACACCCGTGGAAATCGGCAGCCACTAGCGAGAAGTATCAGCTCGGGTTTTTGCTTTCCTCTTTTGCATTTAACCTTACCAATTTGTTCGTCTTCACACCAATGACCATCGAGGTACTGTTATTCCTTTATCAAGATTTTCTTATCACGTTTTATACTAGACCAATTAGAATTTGTATTATCACCAATGGGTTGAACGATCTTGAGTTGGGAACTAGTGTCTTTTTGTCATCCATGCGTAAGATTTTTATTTTCCAGGTTCTGAAAAACTTGGGAAATTTTGGTCTAATGGTTGAATTGGATTGAATTTGACTGGAATTCTGTATATTTTATCTACTAAATGGCACGCTTGAATAGGATTCTTATCATTTTTCACATTTCCTATATTCTCAAATTCCATTCTTCATGTTTCTTCTTTTTATCATTTCCTGTATGGTGGAAAGATGTTTCTCTTGTTGTTTGTTGATTGTAAATGGGTCTTTGGAAAATGTTGGCATCCCAGTTGTTTCCTTCTTGGTCTCCTCTTCTGATTTTAATTACTATTCAGTTTCTTTATGGAATTATTTTGATATGGTTTGGTTTGGTGTGTTAGATGATGAAACAAAGGCACAAAGTGGAACGGGAAGATAATATTGGAAATGAAATTGGATGGTCAAAGAATATAGAAGTTGCAAAAACTAATCCAAAGCTTGCGGCCATGAACAAGAAGTTCGGTATGATACATGGATTATCTTCCCTCGCAAATATCATGTCATTTGGTAGCCTTGCCATGCATTCTTGGTACTTGGCTGGTAAGTTGAACCTGTAATTTGGACTACAGTCAACACTCTCAAGCTTGGGACATGCGTGGACACCTTTGCTTCTTAATACTAGCTTCTTCTTTGTTCCCTGCCCAATTTGTGTACTCTTGAGCAATGTGATGAAGTGAGAATAAATTCTGGTATTTGTACTTACTATTACAATGTCAGAGTTTACGAATTGGCAATTATGCTTCACCATTTTAGACAGCAAAGTAACTAATATTTGCATGAAATTGCAGCGGAAGTTGGTTTTTAAAATTGTATATCGTAGAGGCTAAGTTTGAAACAAGTGAATTAGCAAAAGCAAAACCAGTCCAATCTAGCCTTCATAGTGGCTTTGGACTCGTGTTTTATGTATACTTAGTCGTTTAGGCCGTCAGTTAGTTGCTGTTGATCGGATGCATATGATGAAAAACGGTCAGTAAGTGAGGTGATGGGCAGACGGGGAGTTTTGGAGACCAACTATAAATACAAGAAAAAGGTTCTTATTTTTGGTGATCAGAAGAAGTGGTCTATTTGCGAAAGATCGTCTTGCTATTAAGAATTTACTAAAGATAAAAGAGAAAACCTCATCAGAAGAAGTTGGAATTTCAAAATTGTTAGGTTTCAGTTGTCAAACCTAATAATTCGTGATTTACGGGCGTTGAAACAAAATTCAGAAGGTTCTTTGTGACGCACACACCAGTGGTAAGAGTACAATGTTTCACAGAGACCTTTCTATAAATAAACAAAACAGTTAACCGTGACTATGCCAGTGCCATGTTGTAGATAGGCACAACTCAAACAGCTTTTGTGGACTGGGGTTGGGCTACACTCATTTCTGCGCCAAATTAGACACAAACTTGTTTCCTTCTCGTGCGTGATGTGGGCTTACATGTGCTTGCTTGAAGTTGGGTCTCCATTCTGCAACTGAATCTTAATGCAGATTCCTGCTCCTTTCCTTCTCCTATGATCTTTCTTCATTTGCGGTACAGACTAGGGTCGTGTTATGGACTTTGATTTACAATAACTGGCAGGTTAAGATTGTTGATTACCAGTTAAATCAGCAGACACAAGTCGATTCAATTCATGCATTGATGTGGTAGACTGGTATCGCCTACTTTTGCATGTAATTATTGGTGACGTGATTGAGATACAATGTCCACATAAAGCCAATGAACTTGGGAATATCGTGTGTATAAAGATCTGAAATTTCAAATCTTCCGTGTATCTCCAGACCAAGAAAAGCACTGAAACAGGCCACCCAAGTTTTCAAATAGTACTATCATTCATGTTGCTGCGAAAGCAAGATCCTTTCGCCGGGTTTCTTTGACATAATCTACCTACGAAGGTACTGCCAAGATAAATTCTATCTACATGATACAATCGACGGTCAAAACATTTAAATCCAACAGGAAATCTGAATAATTTTCTGGTTCCTATTACCCTTTGTGAACCAATGAATAAAGAATAATCTAATAGTTCTGCCACTTGGAACCTGTACAATGTCCCACAAATGGAACAGGGTGTAACCCTTCTGCTCTAGGTTTATCAACGAAAACACATCACGCTGAATGCTCCCAGTAGTAGTAACCTTGCGGGGAATAAAAGAATCACCACCAAATGCATATGTTGTGAGGCAACAAGCCTACTCAACCTTTTCAGCGACTCTTTTCCAGTTTGTAAGACACCAGAGAAATTGAATTGGTTTTGGGCCATGTTTAACAAAGCTGTCAGCCTTTCCCCTGCCAAGACATTGTCGTCAATACCCTCCAGAGTCAAAATCGACCACCAGAATTTACGTGGACGTTCTCTTCTGGCTTTTCTTATGTGATTTAGCTCCTGCCGGATCACATTCCTCACAGATTTTAAGTAAGATTTCATGTCATGATCCCTCACAATGGTTCCCTCAGATCCATAAGCTGAACAATCACTAAGGATCTCAAGTGGATGTGGTGAGTTTAAAAATACAGTCCGTGCAGCGTGAAGCTGCTTCTCTGCATTAATTCTGTCAGACAGTGGACAACATAAAAGATACAGACCACTGCCTGATGGGAGTAAATTATGCTGAGGGGAGAATTTCTCATCTGGCTGTAGAATCAGAAGCTCCCCCATTGGGGCATATAATAGCTTCTGTATATGACAAAGCAAAATTAACATTACACAAAAGTTTGTGGATAAAACTTGCGTAAGCAAGATGCGTAATGAGGTAAACAATAACCTGGTTATTCAGACATGGGTGATTACGGAAATTCCTATTAACAGCCTTCAGAAGCTCTGCAACATGATTAGGATAATTGCAAGAGAAGGCTCTAGGCACAATGTCGCGGTGCATTGTGATTGCCTGAATATGATTCCTCGGCAATCCAAGCTTGTGAAGAAGATGATCCCCTCCACACATTATGGACGGAGCACCAAATGTTATAACAGGAAGTAACGATGAGGCTGGAACTTCGCCTCTTATAAGAAACATGAGATTTAATAGGAGTGACAAACTTCCTCCAAGAGAATGCCCTGTAAAACGAAAAGTTGCATGCCTACCCTGAGAGTTTACATGGTCATGCACTTCAGGCAACGTCTGTTCATATATGCCTTTTGCAGCTTCGTATATGCCTCTATGCACAAGCACATCTAGCCCCTGGACCAAGAAGAAAGTAATTATGTTACACCACATTCTTCTATCGTACAAGTGTCTGGAAGAAACGGGCTTAAAGTAGTCTTTTTAAATAATGCTCTATGGTACCAAGAGTATTGATATAGAATGTGGCAGATGACTAAAAAGTTCACCTCAAACTGAACAGGCTCAAAAAGTAAATTAGCTTGCCAAGATGCCAGTGATTCAGATCCCTGCATAAAGAAGATAACACATCCTGAGGATTGCATAAATAACATATGAATAACTTGTTCCAGTATAAATGTTACAATAGATCAACGTTCCACAAATTTATAATGTCTATATAAGTAAGATCCTAGTCCAGGGAGCCGATATCTACTTGAATTAAGATATACAATGGAGTACAGAGATTATAATCAATCCTGAAGTCACTATGGCTCAAAACAGAATTCAGTTGTTTTTTCATAAACTAGAGCTGATTACCTGAATCACAAAGTATCTTGTACCCAGGTCATCATCGCATATAAACCATTCACATGGTGATGAACGTGTTGAACTTAAACCATCAGCAACAGCTTGCTTCACTTCTTCCTTGGCAGCAACAACCGCAGTCACTGATTCAGTGGTAACCATAACTGATGCCATCTCCGAGTTCATCAAAGGAACATCCTCATTACATTCATTTCCTTCTTCATGAGGATCTCTACCAGCCTCAGTTTTGGATTCGAATGGAAGTATGCTCTTTGTCTGTGAGTGCAGATAAGAAGCAGCAGAAGCAGCTATTTCGTAAGCAGTAGAGGCACTTATGGTACTACTATTACTACTCTTCAGCTTTTTAACTTCTGCTTCCTCCCTTGCTATCTTCTTTTCTGCTTCTTGATCTTCTGATCTGATAGCCATTTCTCTTTTCTCTATAGATGAACTTACAAACCGAAAACCACGATATTTCATGAGATTGCCTGGCTGGATGTACCAGAAGTAAATATTATTAACTGCTAAAACATAATCCTGATAGAAATACCGAAGATATGCCAAGCAAATTATCAACAATATCGACAGGAAACACAGTTAACTTTAAGATCCAAGAGGCAGAATTTTAACAAGTAAATCCATCCAGCAAAGGTAAGACTATTGGCTATCTGATGCCACTTGCTCCAAACATAAGAAAATCAAGCAAAAATCCGTTAAATCCGGCCGTGCATACACCAATCTGAGATACTACAAACAAATCAAGAATCTCCCTAACACCTCCACCCCTCCATCTTTCCCCTTCATTCATCATCACCATGGATCAATTTAAACCCCTCTCATCAACAAAAGAGTTTTATTAAAAATAAACAGAAAAAAAAACAGCCAAATCAATTGAGAACAAGAATAGAGTGCAAAGTTGGAACCTTTATTTTGGGTATGCAATAAGCCAAATTTCCCAGGTACGACATTTGTGCATACAACTTAGCTTCAGCTAATGACACCCTCCTTAGTAACTTTGAAAACGATTCTGTGTCAAATTCAAACTCTTCTCCATTCTCTTCTTCAAGTTTACAAACACCACATTCTTCTTCATCTTCATCTTCCTCTTTCTCTTCTTTTTTTGTACCATTAATCTCAAGACTTTCGCTTTCTTGCTTTGACTCTTCAAAATTACTACATCTTTGTTCCTCAACATCTTCTTCTTTCCAGAGGGACTTCACCTGCAAAATCTTCAATACCCAATTAGACGACCTCATTCTTCGGCCCTCCAATTCATCTCCAGCATCACACTTATTCTCGGAGTTCTCCACCAAAACAAAGTCGTCTAGAGCAATCCCATTGTGCCTGCCACTTCTACCACCTCCACGCCACAATGGGTGCAACGGATACTTAAACGAGAATCTCGAAGCCGACTTCTTCCGTGGCGTCACCGACTTATCACACGCCACCGCGATCACCTGTGACGCATTTAGACGCCCACCCACACCCATCGAGATCAACGGCGCAATACCATGAATCCCTGTTCCTAAGCATAGATTATGCATCCCAAGAAAAACCTCCCTTTTGCACAACAACAAATCAACCTCAAATCTCGCTTTCTTTCCTTGTTAGCATACACAAAAAAGTTACAAAGTTAAGGCGCAGCCCAAAATACAGAGAAGAGAGGCCTATAAGAAAAGGCCAAATAGATAGCGTAAGAGGCTCAAAGCTTTAAGGTGTTTACGTGCAGACGCAACCTTTGAAAATTTTAATGATGTCTTCTTCTTATTATTCTTATTCTTCGTTGTGCGTCGGCTGGTTTTTCCCAGTTGTTGCTCTCCAACATCATATTTTCTTAGACAGACGCAGATGGAGAATAATTTAAGAGAATGAGGAGAATTTAAAGAGAAAAAAGCAAGAAACGGTTAGGCGTAGACAGGCACTCCTAACCAAACAGTTCACCAACCTTCCAAACGATTTTACTTCGCTTTCCTAAAAGCTAGCAACTACAACAGATCGCAAAATTTCATTTTCTTTGCCCGATCGATTCACCCATACGACGACGGTTTGATGAGAACTACATCATCAGCCGAAGACGACCCGTACCTGTACCGGAACTCGTGATGACAAAAAGTTGTGGGAAACACAGAACACGACAACAACAACACAAGAGTTTGAACAACGGTTTCCTTTCTCAGGCAGGACAGGAACGTGCAAAGCTTGCCACGTCAGCGTAGAGGATACATCGTACACGTATGGAAATTCGAAACGTCACCGAATGAGATACAACGCCTTTTACTATTTCTGGTATAAGACTAAGCTGGTTCGATGCGTTTTAATAAGTCTCCCACGCCCTTCCAAGGACGGCTATGCACGTCTCTGCGTCGCAAAACATTTTTGACCTAAAACGTTTTCTTGTGATTGTGGACAAAAAATTTGAACGAGTCCATTTCATTTAACCAAACCTCTTTTCTAGAACAATAAAGAATTCCTTACAACTTATTTGATAGTTTTTATGATTAATAAATACACAATAAATTATTTTTACATATTAATAAATCATCTGTATAATATGTAAGAGATATGAAATTTATGATAATCATAAAAGTCACCAAATATATTATCTGATATGTACGTGCACATGCCCTAAAAGACTAACAAAAGCAAAGTTTAGTCATGATTCATGAATGAATGAGGTAATATACTAATGTTCCAATTGATTTGGAGCAAAGTTGGGTGGGAGTTGGGTAGACCAGGGAAGTTAGGTCTGGACAGTTAAGAATCCCTGTTTTGGGCCCAGTTTGGATATAGGACAGTTAAGAGTCACTCACAGTGGGCAGTTTTTGTGATGGTACCCGTTTAATAAATGGACCGTCGAACAAAGATAAAAGAAAAAAAAGAATAATATAATTATTTTAGTACTTATTAAAACCTTGTTCTGGTTTATTATTTCTCAATATAATTTTTAACTAATATAAATGTTGACTATAATAATAATTTAGTTACTAACATGAATTTTATTATTTTAATAAATATATTTATATTTTAAGATTTGTTACAAATAGATCAATATCAATTTTTTAAAAAAAATTATACTTTTAGTAAAAAATGCAAAACATATTTAAACTGTTTCCAAATTTTATTGTCAATGTAAATATTTTATTTAAATTAATACATATTTGTCAGATTATTAAAATTAACGGTAAAAAATAATTTACGATTATATTTTTTAAAGAATTATAAGACAATTTGACACTTAGAAGGACTCCTATTTTTATTACAATTAATTATATTAAAATCCGATCAACCCAGAAAAGTCCAGAAGACGTTTCTTTTCTTAAAGGAGTATATGCGCTGTCGTTTACAAAATTGAACCTGTTTTAACTCTACCTCCTACTCTCGCGTAGAGCAGCTTGTTAAAAGCAACGACGAGCTCGAGGTCGAGGGCAGTAAGTGACCAAAGTGTTATAGCCGTATATGCTGCTACCATCGCCAGCCAGTGATTTGTCCCTTCCCTTCTTCGCCATCTTGCGGGTTTTCCGCTGTTACCACCTATATCCTATAGAAATTCTTTCATATTCGTTTGCATTTGGCAAACGGCGATAAAGGAAAGCTAGGGTTTTCTCATTGTTTCGAGTCATATCGAGCTTCCATAGAATCGAATTGAGTAACAGAGTCTTGAAGGATGAACAGTTCTTCTGCAGGGCAGTCGTCGAAATCGAAAGCCGGGTCTTCGCAGCCTTCGGAGACTTCTTTTAAGAGGAAAAGAGGAGTCTTTCAAAAAGATTGTAAGCGAGTCATTAAGCGATTGTTTCTACTTAGTTCTACTTAGCTAGAAATTTGTATTGACTAATATTTTTTTTCTCCTTCGGGGTATGTTCAGTGCAGCATATGATGTATGGTTTCGGTGATGATCCTAATGTAAGTCCTTCCTTCTCTCTGTATGTTACTGACTGAAGCCATACTGTCAGTGTTTCCTTCGTTTCATTGATTTTTAGTAGGTAACCGTGTACCATTTGAAGGTTAAGGTGTATATGCATATGCTATTGCTTGTTTATTGAACCGATTGGTTGTACACCATTCTTGATTTTGGGCAAATGCAGATGTTCCTGCAATATAAAATGCGACTCTATCATCTTTGTTGATAGTAGGCCCTCTATTGATTTAAGTTCTGGATCAAAATTTATTGTTTTGGTCTGTGCTTTATATTGAGTACCTTAGTGTTTAGGATGTTGTATTTCTTTCATGTTTGTAATTGGATCTACTGTTTTCACGTACCCTATTTGTTGAATTTTACATTTTATGAACAGCCACTTCCAGAAACTGTGGCACTTGTGGAGGATATTGTGGTTGAATATGTGACAGATCTGGTAAGCATTCTGTAGCACTAAAACTTATATTGAGGAAAATGATATCTTAGTTAGTCAGAATCAAATCTTAATGTTTTAACCCTTTTGTAGGCTCATAAAGCCCAGGATATAGGGTCAAAGAGGGGAAAGCTATCTGTTGAAGATTTTCTTTACGTAATACGAAAGGTAATTTCACAGATATGCGTGGGTATTGGGATGAAATTTCTTTTTTGAAACTTTCAATCATTGTTGTATGGATTCCATTGTGAGTATCACTTGTAACTATTTCGATGTTTCTAGATTTGTAAAACCTTGATCATTCATTCACCATTTAAGAAGTAAGAAGGTTGTGGGAAGGATAAAAGATCTTTTTAAGTTGAATACTACAGGAACTTTTAAGGTTAAATAAAGCGTTGGACATATAGGCATCATATCACTTTCTTTTTATTGTAGGTTTTCGTCTTGAATATAAGTTTGGTCGTTGTAGAGAATCGTCAACTCCTTATTCTTGTTTTCACCCTCATTAACTTGGTTGAGATATGCTGCTATCTTATGTAGTTAGATGTTTGCTAGATGGTGCTAATATGATTGTTGCATTTATGTTGACTAATCTAAAATATCTGATGCTGCAGGACCTGCCAAAGCTTAACCGCTGCACAGAGTTGCTTAGTATGCAAGAAGAGCTGAAACAAGCAAGGAAGGCTTTTGAGGTAGATGAAGAGAAGCTAGCAACACTCGAATGATATTGTAGAAATATAAATAACTATGCATCTGATATTGCAGAAATATAAGTATGCATCTTGCTACTTCCTTGAATTAATACTATAAGTATGCATCTTGCTACTTCCTTGAATTAATACTATCTTTGTATACTTACTGTAAATAATAAAACTGATTTAGCTTCCTGACTTACTTCGTGGTAGCTGATGTGATTATCAAATGTTGAAAGTAAAAGAAGAGAAGAGGGCTTCAAATCGTCGATGTAACTTGAGAAGAGTTGAATTTGTTATTTGGATTCACTATCCTTAATCTCCTCTGGAAGGTGAGAAGATTAAGGTCTGAGGTTTAGTCAAATGAGACAGTTCTTCCTCCTAGTAAGACTAGTTGAAGTTAGGGAAAACATCAATCATCTGTGACATGAAACCGGAGTCCATGGTTTCCATCACAAGGAGATGGTAAGGTTTCAAAACATTGGAAGCTAACATCAAAAGGGGAAAAAATATTGGAAGTAGGTGTAACAAACATTAGGACGTTGGCAAGGAGAACAGTACAACCTTTGGTCTCTGGTGCAAATAGCCCTTTAAAATTTGGCAAAAGGTTTAATTTAGTGTCTATGATAGTCCTTAACATTTAAAAGTGAAATATAGACTTTTTAAATTTGTTTCCATTAATTATTTTTTTTGTCAAATTTCTGTTAATGTGCTGCTGCTACATGTGGCTTAATAATGGAATACATTGACTTAGCACGCCAAACTGTTACATGTACAAAATATATTAGCTTAGTAAACTTAAATATTTATGTATTATTTGAAATTATTAAAACAAAAACTCATCATCATCACATCATCGTCATACCCCAAATTTCTACAATGAAGTAGGGTCTGGGGGGACCGGATAGTACGCAGCTTTACCCTTACATTATAGAGAGGCTGTTTCCAGTAAGTCACATGTATATGTGACAAGATAGTAATGACAAAAAATAAAAATAAAAAGAAAAAGAAAAAGAATAAAAATTAAATAATAAATTAAAATAAAATAAATAGAAAAAAATTAATTTAATCAATTAATAAGTAATAATAATAATAATAATAATAATACTAATAATAAAAAATAAGAATGATAAATAGAATACATAATACAAAAGGTATGCAGACGGACTTTAAAATAATAATGAGAATAATGTTAATATTACTAATAAAAATAATAGTAACGACTAAAACCAAAATGTAACGACAAGAAATACTAAAAAAAAAAATAAAATAGTACTCTTATTAATCTACTAATAATATTAATAATAATAAAATAAGAGAGGTCACGTGAAATAATAATAGGAAAGCTCAAGACAAAAAATAACTAGAAAATGACCAATACATAAATAAGAAAATGACCAATAATAATACGCCAACCAATAGAAAGCAGGAGTGTCTTTAACCTCCTCTCGTCAAGGAGAATTTATTATATAAGCAAGCTAGTGAAAGTGGTAAAAGTTTCATACTAGAGTGATTCGAAAGGAAAGTACTTTCTGTAGGAGGTTGATGTACCAAGTTAGCAAAAGAGAGATTAATTAAAGCTTATAACGAGGAGCTCAACGGGACGCAACAGTAGCCGAACTTGTCAGGACCTCGAGAATCAGAGGCAATGTGTGATGTGTCAGAAACCCGACGTAGGTGCAGGTACATTTAATGACTGCAGTGCATGAAACCCTGCGTTATCGCCCTTTCCCACGCCTACGAGCTGCATGCCTAACTTCTATGACCCAAAGTAAACTAGTTCAATAGCTAAGTCTTATTTTGCACGCTGTTCTGTAGAGTAAGAGATCCCAACCCATGTTACCAAAGTTTGATGAATAATGGCTAAAGTAACCGGGAGACAGGGAAATCAAAACTCAAATGGACATGGCCTCCAACCACAACTACGATGTAAATGGAAACCATAAGAATCAAACCACATAGAAAACTTGAAGTAAAGATAAATTAACAATTACCTACTCAAAACACAGATCGTGTTGGGCCCCAATTTTTTTTTACTGATGTTATTAAGCATGAATTATGTTGATTGAATGATTTATTGCATAGTTTGATTAAATTGAAGGTATTTATGGATAATTAAGATTAATTGAGTTTAGTATGGAATAATGGTTATGAAAGAGTTAAGATGTTTAAGGGCAAAATGGGCAAGGCTTTTAAGTTGGCTAAGTTAAGGCTTACCAAGGAGGGCACTTTAGACTTTGCTCTTTCTTGTAGGCTTAAGAAATTAAAAGAAGAAAAGAAAAGGAAAGGAAATAGAAAGAAGAAGAGAGGAAGAGAAGAAAGTCGTAGGGAGAGGAGAAGAAGAAGAGAAAAGAGGAAGCTAGTTTCGACGTTGTCCGACAGATTCGAAGCATTCTTCAAGTAAGTTAAACTCTTCTACTCTTGTTTGGGTTGAATCAAACCCTAGATTCGTATGGTTTGAGGTAGAATCGTTGGTTTAGGGTTTATGGTGAAACTTTGGTAGATTTGCTTGGGTTGTTGTGTTTTGTTGATGATTTTGGTTTAGAATGAGCTTAGAAATGAAGTATAAGACATGGTTTAGGGTTTGGATATGTTATATTTGAAAGATGGGA
>JANVCQ010000009.1:21057136-21067136 GCA_025531925.1 Erythroxylum plowmanianum | reverse complement strand
TCCATAGAACATAGCCAGCAGTTGGCCTATGGGACCAAAAAAGGGAATCAAAATGTAAAAAAAACTATTGAACATATGATTCACATGGTAAAGAGAGGCACATGTAAAGTCGTGTTTCTTAAGCATTAAGATTATTCTTAAGAAGCTTGGTTGTTTCTTAAGTAGTAATATAACTCTTAAGAAGCTTACTTGTCCATCTTGCATTCCTTTCTCAATGTCAACTGTGACAAAATATCCTTCCCTTTCAAATTTGACATTTTGGCATTGCTCACAGACCTGAAAAAGAATGAAGTGTGAGCCTGTTGACTATTACAGCAAAAGAAAATGATAATTCTTCAAGCAGCTAATAAAAGTATCATTGTCAATCAATTAGAACCTATTAATGCATAAGAAAAAGTTCATCAGGTCTTTTGTCAGACTACTATCTGAGTCATAATGCACCTGCTCTGTCATCTGTTGGAACATTCCAGGACCAATTTGTTTATGGTAGACTTCATTTCTGCAATTGCAGCGCCTTTTGCCAGGTGCTGGCTTTACAACGTTTTTCTCCCTCCAAACCTAATGAATGCAAAAAGAAAACAATTTTTATCGCGATAATCAACTAGGAATCATATTATAATCAATTAATATTATACATACCTTTGAAAGATATGTGCTACAAGAAATATATAAAAGAAAAAAAAAAACAAACACTGGCGCAAATAAGATGCCCCCAACTACATGTATTTGTTCAATACTCGAAGATGAATCTTTATGGCAGCAATAGCATACAGTCAAATACAGTCTCCAACATAACATTTATTAATCACCAATACAATGATTCCTCACCTTCAATGAACCACCCATGTACAAGTCCTCCAGTGTTGCTTCCAATTCAACAATTACATCGTCACCCTTTACAATTGTCTCTTCCTCTTCCGTGGGACCTCCACCAAAGAACCTAAAAAGACCATTTCCAATTAGAAATTACTCTACAACTGAAATTTCAGAATTATTCCTATTAACAAATGTACACTACTCTAACAAAAGCTACTTTATTGTTTGCAATTGCAATGATTCTCCCACGCACAAACATAACTGTCAAATAAGTTAGGTATGATGAAGTCCACAAATAAGTGATAGCCCAAATCACAAATAACCTCAAATGATCATCTTTGCACTCTTGCACGATTGAGATAATTCATCAAAGATCAGCTATAAGAGAATAATCCAAGTATAGATCTTCATGTCATCCTAATGATGTCTTACTTTATCATATTAAAAAAATGCAAAAACGAAGATCGTTTGATCCAGGAAAAAATAAAATGTCTAGTTTTTTGATGATCCAGACTGGAGGAAAATAAATTAAGTTCTTACCAATCGAACCTATTCATTTAATAATGCACCGATTGCTTACTATCTTGCACCAAATTTGAAGATGAGACTTAGAGTAAGGAAGCACAACAAAAACTAAAAAGGAAGAAAGAAACTTACTGACTGAAAATATCTTGAATGTTCATTCCCATTCCTCCACCTCTTCCTCCAGCAGCCATATGCTGTTTAATTCCTTCTTCTCCATACCTATCGTATATACCCCTCTTCTCGCCATCCGACAACACCTCATAAGCTAATCACATATTTTTGGTTCAGTTCAATCAATCCATTACCATGACAATAATTCAAATGTAAACTAGCTATAACACATAAGAAAATTGACAATCATTACCATTACTAATCTCAGCGAATCTCTTGCTAGCCTCTTCATTACCCTGGTTTTTGTCAGGATGGTACTTCAACGCAAGCTTTCTATACGCTCTTTTGATCTGCTCGTCCGATGCACCTTTTGGCACTTGCAGCATATCGTAAAAGCTCTTCCTAACACCCACATTTCAACCAATTAAAAAAAACCTCCATAGCCAAACAACAGTTTCAACGAGAGCAGAAAATAGACCGAATAAGAAGAAGAATAAGAAAGTTGGATGCAAGCATACATACCCTGCAATGGCGGCGAAAGCGTAATAAGAGAGAACGCATATAAGGAACAAGAGCTTCATTCTTCGATCCGCCATCGAAAGAAATCGCTCTAAAACTCAGGAGAGATATCGGAACTTTCCAGATGCTAGGATTTCACACTGCGATCCTGTAAAACGTCGTCGAATTCAGATCTCCCAAACTCCTCTGTCCCCGAGCTGATCGAAACTGTTAGTTCCGTTATTTTTGCGTTTATTTTTAAATTGGAAGTCCTTTTGCAAGCGATGACTTGACTTGGGTCACTCACTTGCAACGTGTCCTTTGGTGTTACTAGCCAATGAGGTCGAACTTGAAGTTGTCTTAACCAATGAAAGTGATCCACGTCAGATGCTACTTTAGTATTGCTTGCAATGGTAATGGTAATGACAGCAACGAAACTTGGGGCTTAACGACCTGTCGTTGCATAGCTTTATGACCCTAATTGGGCTTTCTCGACGCCGAGGAGGCCTAGTTTCTCAGCTTACACGTTAGCTCGCGTTGGGGCTTAGCCCTAGATGGGTACTCGACACCCATATTCAAAAATCCATACAAGTTGCTCAAGAACAATTTTGTAGACTTTGTTAAGCCTCCTTTATTCTTTATAAAGCACATTTGGTGGATCTGGGAGCTCTGAAATCAGCTTTGTAACATGTCTTGGGTTGTTCATTGATTATGGGAATTATGATTTCCATTTCTAACTATTTGTAATAATTCTTCCATTTATTGTGTAATCATATGAATGTTTACTTGAGTATATATAAAGTTGTTGTCAAATAAGATTAGGCAGGACACACCAACTCTTGTTGGTCCTTAAACCTTATTTCATAACCCGATCTTATTATTAGGTACTTATATTATGGACTGCATAAATTTTCGATCGTTGCCCTATACATTGATTTACTAGATCTTTTTTAGTTGTAGACTATGTTGTTTTCTTTAAATATGGTTGATGAATATTACTTAATCAATATATTTTTTATAGATATGCTTTTTTCATATTATAGACTAATTTATTTTTTGTTATATGGCAATGAATGGAAAGGCTAACATAAGGTTATTTAGAAAGGTAGGTAAGGCGCCTAAAAATTTTGAAAACATGGACTTGGGTTATGTGAGTTTGAGAGAGGTTGTAGCAATTGTTAAATAACAGCAAACGTAAATCAAATGGAATGCGATGATAAACGGCAAATTATGGAGATTTGTATTGATTCCATCGAGGAATTACAAGCTAGTAATGGATAGAAAGGGATGAGAAAAGAAAAGAAGAGAGAGAGAGACATTTTTTCATAACAGATTGCATGCCTCTTTTTGGTACAATTCGTTCCTTAAAAGAGCATCTGTATTCCCTAAAAGTGCACATCGTTATTCCTCTGTCGTCCTAGTGGCACACGTGGCATTGAGTACGAATTCGTCCAGCTTCTTAGGAGGGAACCTGGTCCTCAAACTTATCCTTGTAGTCTGCGGGTCATCATTGGTGTTGGGCCCTTGGGCTGTAGCATCGTCGTTCACAACAGTACCTCCCCCTTGAAGAACAACCTTGTCCTCAAGGTGCAAGTGAGGATAAGACTGGAGCAAAACATCCTTATCTTCCCAGGTCGCCTCGTTGAGAGTCAGACCCTCCCAATGTACCTTCCACTGTTCCACCATAGACTGGGTGCGCTGCACCAAGCGTGTCTCCAAAATAGCAAAGGGTTGGAGAACGAGAGAGGAACTGGAATCAACCAAATTCAAGGGTGTGACCTGCTGGTCGGGTTGGCCAATGCACTTGCGCAGGAACGAGACGTGGAACACTGGATGTATTTGAGTTGACTCCGGCAATTCTAACTTGTAAGCGACGGCTCCTATACGTTGAAGGATCTTATAAGGACCAAAATAGTGCCTGCCCAACTTGCTATGTCTCTGCAACCGAATGGAGTGTTGTCGAAATGGATGGAGTTTCACGTAAACCCAATCACCCTCCTGAAAAAGTACCTCGCGTCGACTCTGATCAGCATAGAGTTTCATACGAGTCTGTGCCTTCTGAAGATTCTGTTTGAGCGAGGATAAAACCTTGTCAAGTTCCAGCATCTGACTTGCCACCAAGGGGTTACCAGTAGAATCTTTGATGTAACGAGAGATAGTGGGGGGGTCGCGACCATACAATACCTCAAAAGGAGTCATCTGAGCTGATGTTTGGAAGGCAGTATTATACCAAAACTCAGCCCAGGGAAGGAACTTCATCCAAGAAGATTGATTATCAGTTACAAAGCAGCGTAAATACATTTCGACACATTTATTAAGGGCCTCCGTTTGCCCATCGAACTGGGGATGATAAGCAGAACTCATGCTTAGAGTAGTGCCCTGCAAACGGTGTAACTCTTTCCAGAAATTGCTCAAAAATCTAACGTCTCGATCAGAGACAATATCCACGGGTATCCCATGAAGGCGTACAATCTCTTGAACAAAAGCAGAGGCGACGGTGGCACTAGAAAAATTAGATGGTAACCCAATAAAGTGGTCATATTTGGAGAGGCGATCAACAACAACCATGATGACTGTCTTTCCTTTGGAAGGTGGCAGGCCAACAATGAAATCCATAGAAAGGGATTCAAAAACCAACTCAGGGATTGGTAGTGGTTGCAGAAGTCCACTAGGGCTTAGGGAAGAAGCCTTCATCTGTTGGCAAGTGTGGCACTCAAGAACAAAACGTTTAACGTCTTTGCGCATGGACCTCCAAAAAAAATTAGAGGAAAGGCGATGAAAGGTCCTGGTGACACCAGCATGTCCTCCGACAGGTGAGGAATGAAATTCAGCAAGTAACCTGAAGCATAAAGGAGAATCAGAAGGCAGCACCAAACGGCCTCGAAACAGTAGCAACCCATCACGAAACTCAAACCCAGGAAGCCCCAAAGGATCACGGCTCAGACGTTGCTGTAAGGAAAGCAACTCCTAGCTAGTTTGATTAGCTTTTCGCATACCAGACACCAAGGTAAACTGCACTTGTGACAACGCAAGGAAACTGGACATATGCACCCGAGATAACGCATCAGCGGCACTATTATGTTTACCTGGGCGGTACACAATGTCAAAATCATAACCGATAAGTTTGCCAAGCCACTTCTGTTGATCAGGCGTTTGAACTACTTGTTCGGTCAAATGCTTTAAGGATTGTTGGTCAGTAACGACGGTAAACTTACGACCAAGCAAATGCTGCCGCAACTTAGCAATGGCCTGGGAGATAGCAAACATCTCCCTCTAGTAAGTGGAAGCTTGCTGCATTCGGGGGCTAAGTTGGTGACTAAAATAAGCCACAGGATGATTGTGTTGAGACAAAATGGCACCAATCCCCATGCCAGAAGCGTCGGTCTCAACTGTAAATGGAGATGTAAAATCGGGTAGATGCAAAACAGGGGCGGTACTCAACAAGTACTTCAGCTAGTCAAAGGCAAGAGTAGTAGTCTCGGTCCATTGGAAGTTGCCTTTTCGCAATAAGTCAGTCAATGGTCTGGTGATAGAAGCGAAATTGCGGATAAAGCGCCTATAGTAGCCGGCCAAGCCCAAGAATCCTCGAACTGCCTTAACTGTGCGGGGAATGGGCCAACTCTGGATGGCGCGGATCTTCTTGGGATCAACTGAAACACCATCGTGAGAGATGATGTGGCCCAAATACCCAATGGAAACAATGCCAAAGAGACATTTATTGCGTTTAGCCACTAACTGATGCTCACGTAGTAAGGAAAGAACCTGATCCAGATGAAGCAAATGAGATTGCCAGGTCGGGCTATAGATGAGTATATCGTCGAAGAAAACCAAGACGAATTTGCAAAGAATCGGGAGAAATATATCGTTCATCAGGCACTGAAATGTAGACAGGGAGTTGGTGAGGTTGAATGGCATTACGAGGAACTCGTAATGACCGTCATGGGTGCGAAAAGCGGTCTTAGCTTCATCGCCAACTTGGACCCGGATTTGATGAAATCCAGCCAGAAGATCAAGCTTCGAGAAATAGTGAGCCCCATGTAATTCATCGAACAACTCATCAATGGTGAGGATGGGAAATCAATCACGAACGGTAATGACATTAAGAGCTCTATAGTCAACGCAGAATCGCCAAGTACCGTCCTTTTTTCGTACCAAAAGCACCGGGGAAGAAAACGGACTAATGTTAGGCTGAATGATGCCCTCAGCTAACATGTCCGCAATAAATTGCTCCATAGCCTGCTTCTGGAAATAGGGGTAGCGATATGGCTTAACATTGACTAGTCCAGAGCCAGGTAGTAAGTGAATGGCGTGATCACTAGGACGAGACGGTAGAAGGCCATGAGGCTTAGTGAAGACATCAGCAAAACGGGTCAAGAGAGCCTCAATTTCAACCGAGGGCACAGAACTACTAGAAGCACTGTTGGAGATGAGTTCTAAGCGAAATAACTCATCAATGGCGCCCACGTGATGTAAACGGCGTAACCCATTAAATTGAACCATTTGAACCGTAGATGGTTTATCCCCCAACCAACGAACCTGCTGACCCCGGAGAGTAAATTCAAAGATGGACGCAGAGTAATATGTCACGACGGGCTCGAAGGTGGAGAGCCACGCTACGCCGAGCACCATGTCCCAACCCTGAAGTGGTAACACAAAAAAATCAGTGGAGATTTCGTGGCCCTGAATCATGAGAGGGAGTTGCCGCACAACCCCCACACATGTTAATCGTTCACCATTGCCCACAAGGACAGAAAAACTGGGAGTGGTCTGTACTGGAAGATTTAAGAACTTAGCCACCCGGGTTTGCACAAAATTATGCATATTGCCTCCGTCAAGAAGGACCTGAACTGGCCTGCCAAAAACTATCCCTTGAAAGCGTAATGTGGAAGCAGAACAGCCACCAGTTAAGGCGTTATAAGAAATGGTAGACGGAGGTTGTGGCAACAGAATAGTGACAGCATCCTCCGGGCCATGAGGAGGTTGGACTGCTAAGGGGTCCATGGACGTAGGTGGATCTGGGTCATCTTCCAACAATAAAAGCTGTGGTTTAGCTGTACATTTGTGGTCCCAAGTGTATTTTTCATCACAGTGGTAACAAAGGCCTTTGGAACGACGTTGAGCAGCTTCAGATGGAGATAAACGACGGAAGGGAATTTTGTGGCCACCGGGAAGTGTCGCTACCGGTGGTGGAGAGGGAACATGGGTACTAGAGGTATGGTGTTTTGGGAAAGTGGGGGTAGGTAAAATGGGTTTTGAATTTCCAAGAAGGGGTTTAGAAAAGTCACGTTCCAAGGAGATGCGTTGTTCATGGTGGTGGGCCAGGGACATGGCCTCATCCAAGGTGGTTGGTTTATGGATTAGGACGGAGTGTTTGATATCAAGTCGAAGGCCTGAGATAAAGCAATGGACTAAAAATTGGGTGGGCAAGTGCATGGTGCGGTTGGTGATGGATTCAAAGATGGACCGATAGTCACTAACTGTTGTAACTTGGCTCAGCTTGGCCAATAGCCCTTCCGGTTCCTCTAACTCACGGGGGCGAAAGCGAAGTAAGATCGCTGAGGTGAATGCTGTCCAACCAGCTAACTGTCAATTGCGATACATCCAATCATACCAGTCAGCTGCGGCATCATCAAAATAGAAGGAGGAGATTGTGACTCGATCGTTGGTCGGAATCTGGTAGAAGTCGAAGTAACGGTCAGCTTGCAGGACCCAACGGTCCGGGTTAGAGCCAGAAAAGCGTGCCATCTGAACTGGAGCTGGTTTATGGCAGCCCAATGGGTTGGAATCGGAGGAAGAAGGAGAAGCACTTTTATGGTCAGAGGAACTGGAGAGGCGAGTTAATACCTCTTGTAGCAGTTTCTTCTGGTTGTCTAAAGAAGAAGCAATGGAGTCAACATCCCAGCGAAGAACTGATTGAGACTCAGAAAGGGCTTTGACACTATCATCCAGCATATGCAAACGGGTTTGATGCTCTGCCATCTCTGCAGAGAGTCAATGAAAGCACCAACGTAGCGATTGTTAAATAACAGCAAACGTAAATCAAATGGAATGCGATGATAGACGGCAAATTCTGGAGATTTGTATTGATTCCATCGAGGAATTACAAGCTAGTAATGGATAGAAAGGGATGAGAAAAGAAAAGAAGAGAGAGAGAGACAGTTTTTCATAACAGATTGCATGCCTCTTTCTAGTACAATTCGTTCCTTAAAAGAGCATCTGTATTCCCTGAAAGTGCACACCGTTATTCCTCTGTCGTCCCAGTGGCACACGTGGCATTGAGTACGAATTCGTCCAGCTTCTTAGGAGGGAACCTGGTCCTCAAACTTCTCTTTGTAGTCTGCGGGTCATCATTGGTGTTGGGCCCTTGGGCTGTAGCATCGTTGTTCGCAACAGAGGTATACAATATGGATGCCATGTTAAGCTATACAAATATTGTTAGCATATAGTATTTGATTCTTTAAAAGGGGTTAGATGATGGTTTAAGGACGCTAGAATCTAATAAGAGTGTATTGGATTTGATTAAATTATTAAAGGTTCATGATAGAGTTGATGTTTATTTGGATCAATACCTGTGTTAATATAGCATGATAACTGGCATGAAAATGAGGTTGTTGATCTGGGAGGAGATAGTGATGTCAATGTTGATTTAGGAGGTGATGGTAATGATTTGGGAGGTGATACTGGTGTTGACTTAAGAGAACCAATGATGTTGAAGTTGATATTGAACGTGGTGGTGGAGATTTGGATGCTGCATGTAATTTGGGAGATGAAGAATTAGTTGGCAAGTGTGAATTGAGTGGTGACGGTGATTTTGATTTGATTTTTAATTTGGAGGGACTTGCGAGCCGGAATGTTATACTTCCCTCTTTTACTTAAAAAAAAAACCTAACGTTAATGCTTTCAGTTATATAACAACATGCTACACATATTAAAAAACAAGAACTTTATAAATTGTATATTAATTTTTAGCAATCCACTAAAGCATACCATACATACAACACATAGCTTTACCATACAACACATAATAATTTTTATAAATTTTATATTAATGTTCACCTTTAGCAATCCATTAACATACGATACAACATATATCGATGATAATTTATACATAATTTAGTAATCACATATACACCAACTAGAAATATTTATTATTTTTGAATATTTAAACACAAATAACTGTGTATATCATTGCCTATAATCATATTCGTTAACTATAAAATAAACAAGCCACTCTTAAGTAATTTCACAAAAAAATGATAGCTATAAGCTTCAATTTATCCATAATTTTACAATTTATTAGGATCAAATTATAAGTAATTGAACTGTAAACATAATATTTAGAACTAAAAATATTAAGTAGGCAACCGACCGAGCCTGACGTTAGCAATCATTCCCAAAGTTTTGGTTTGCAACTAACCCTAGGATCTATTCCCAAATTTTGGTGTATAGTGCTAGCGATGAGCAATAGGATTCTCTTATATTTATATATTTTTTCTTACGTAAGGAGTCAATTCAACATTACTAATCATCAAATTCGAAGGTTTTGCGTACAATCCACAAACATCTAAGGTACGAAATTTAGGACACCTTCCGCAAGTTTTTTAAAAATTTGGGGTCAGAGCTTTGCCTCTTGTAAGGGACCTATCCAACTCAAGCGGGGATTAGTCTGAGTGTGGATGGCTTAAAAGTACTTTCTCATAGTTGGGACCCTCCTAGAACACCTCGTGAGCAACAAAAAAAAATTAGGATTTTCCTTAAAAAAATTCAAATCATGAGATTTTTATGATAGATATATACTATTAACCATGCAAATTAATGTAATAGTATAGTCTTTTGATGGTTTTCATTGAACAATTATGTAATTGTATTCAATTGGAGATTTGCATAATATGAATTTGTGTTAGTACATTTTGATATGCATCTAACTGGACCAAGTTGAGAATGGTTGTTTTATAATGACAATTAAAACATACTCTTGAGGACATTAGAAATAAGATTTATGTTCTTAATCTTGATTTAGTTAATATGAGCAAATATACATTGTCTTGTG
>JANVCQ010000009.1:21024303-21035617 GCA_025531925.1 Erythroxylum plowmanianum | reverse complement strand
TTAACTCAATTCACTACACCCATGTCACATAATCTCATTACAATTAACATCCAACATATATAAATCTTGCAAGATCCTAACGATTAATCTAATCACGCTTAATCAAATAAAAAAAATTCAAGGGCCAACAAAAAAGACATCATATTACTCATGGATGATGAGCCTATTACTTTAAAGAAGCAATGTCTAACATTACTTCTTTAAAATGGAATAAATATATAAGGTTTGAAATGAAATCTATATAGCTTAAGTATAAACTATTGTGAATGCTCCCGGTGATATGATACATATAGGATGCAAGTACTATAAGATGAAAATTGACATAGATAGTAATGTACACATGTACTAGGAAAAGTTAATGGTTAAAGGTCAGAAATAAAAATAAGGAGTTGTTTTTTATAAAACCTTTTCACCAATAGCTATGCTTAAGTTTGTAAATATCTTATTGGCTATAACTGTATATCATAATTATGAAATAAGAAAAGGATGCTAAAACAACATTTTTTTAATGGAAGGTTTGCTTGAGGATGTATATATGACACAACTTAAAGGTTTTGAATTCAAGAGTTTGATTTTATAAAAAAAGTATGTATGAACTATGTGCCTATAAGAATGTTAGTATGAGTGCAGTTATTTTCCTAGTACTATATGTGGATGACATACTGCTAATTGAAAATATCAATATCGATGCTTTAATTTGTAAATATTTGGTCCATGAACTTTTATAAAAATATCGATGCTCTAATTTGTAAATATTTGGTTTTCTATGAACTTTTTCATAAAGGATAGGGGAGAAGTAACCTATATTTTGGGAATATAGATCTATAAAGATAGATCAAAAAGGTTTCTTGGTATATCCCAGTCTATGTTCATAAACAAAGTATGAAAGAGGTTTAATATGAATTTTAAGAGGGAATTATTACCTATGTCTCATGGGATTTCTCTCACATGATATATATATCCAAAGACATAAAAATAGAGATATAAAATGGATTTATGTTCCATATGCTTTAGCCATTGGATCAATCTTGTATAATAATGCTATATAGTAGATTATAGGTCTCTTATGCTTTGAGCATATTTCAAGTTAATCCTTGTGATGGTCATTGGATGAATGTGAATGATATCTTAAAGTACTTGAGAAGAACTAAGATGCTTTCTTGGTCTATGAAGGAGTTGAACTAAAAGGTCATGGTATTTATATGTGAGTTTTTAGTCCAATTTGGATGATAGCAGATCATAGTTAGGATGCATCCTCACTCTAAAATGGTAGTGTAGTAAGTTAGAAGGGTTATAAACAACTAAACACTGATAATTTTATGACTAAGGTAGAGTAAATATTAGTGTCAAAGACAACAAAGGAAATAGTTTGGATAAAGAAGTTCATCATCAAACTTGAAGTGGATCCTAGCGGCATTGAGCAAATTATATTATATTGAAACAGCAATGGTGCCATTGCATATGTAAAGGAACCAAAATATGATCTACAGTCAAAACATGTATTCAGAAAGCTTCACTTGATTGGGACATAGCAAAGTAGAAAGGCATTGCATTATTGTGGATTCTCACTAAAGAGAATCTTACGAATCCTCTCACTAAACTATTATCTTAAAATGACACAAGTGACATATGGATGGATATGGTATTAAATACATAGGTAATTGACTTTAATGTAAGCGAGGATTGTTAATTTATGCCTTTGTTGTCAATCGATTGATTGCAATTTAATGTGTGATATTATTATTTTAATCAATAAAGGTACTCTTTATTTGTATATATTTTTGTCGATTATATTTGATACATAATACTAAGATAAAATTCTTGTAATAGTTATTGTGTAATTAAAATTATGATGGGATTGTAATTATGAGATTTATATATTATTCTTAAATTATTTATAATTGTAGTTTCATTAAGATATGATATTGGTGAAATGGTAAAGCTAGCAGATGTTATATTTTTTTAATAAAAAAGTAATTAATTTATAAATAAAAGTATAAAGATACTTAAACAAACATATGTTTGCTTATTAAAGAATAAAGTTGCCAAATTGATTCGATTATAAGGATCCATAATAGAACATTGCTTGTATATGTATGAGTTTTCTCATTATGATGATTATATAGTTAATCTTTAAACTAGACATTACTATAGTATCTCATATGAAAATTATTATGTTTTGATGCTGCTTATGATCTATTCTATTTATAATAGTTTAGTCAATAACATTTGGATATATGAAAATAGTTGGCTATGTCAATAAAAGGTTCATCGCTTTAAAATAATATGGGAGAATATTTCATTGTTCTTTATTGTTAATGCTTTAAGGAACTCTTTAAAAAGTTATTTTTTGAATATCAATTGTTAATCAATTGCTAGTTAGTAAGAATGAATACGATTGGATTTAAATAAAGTAGGTACTAATTTCATACTTTATATCTAATTAAAATATTAATTACCAAAATGATTAAAATTATATGTTATAACCATGCATGAATATTTTGAATCAAACTATTTTGACCTTCATTATATTCGGGTAGTCATGATATGTTGCTAGACGTCAATCTTGATATATGATTATGCATAAAATAAATTGTAATTTATCTATTCTAATTATGAATTATAATTATAATTTATAATAATTGCTAATAAATTATGAATTTAATGGATCACATATAAAGAATAGTTAAGGAGGAAATTTTGATTTAAATTAAATTGGAATTAATTTTAAATTTTAATAAAAGATATGGATTAAATAATATATTTAATTTTATTAAGACTAAATTGTAATTAAAATTAAGTTAGGCGTCATCTATAATTAGTAATTTAATTTTAATTAGAAAGGAACCTTAGTGTCTTCTATTTTTTTTAAATAGGAAAATGATACTAGAGAGTTAGTACTCTTATCTTTTCTTCTCTAACATAGAGTTCTCTTTTTTATACACCGTGAATATCATTAGAAGATCGACAAGTGAACATTTTATAGTTGACAGGTTTTGAAAGAAAATTTTTGCAAGATTTTAAATAAGGTATGTTTCAATCCTTTTCTTAAGACAAAAAGAACGAATTATCCCCTAACGTTTCATAAAAAGTCTAAGTTAGTCTATAATATTATTTATGATATGACGTTGCATCTTTAACATTTTTAAAGTAGTATTGGTAGCACCTTAAATCTCATAGCCAAGTTTTTCAAAGGTTTTAGTATATGAGTCATCAATATCATAGAATGCAATTTAGATATACTAAATGCTTACGTGATCTTAAAAATAATTTCTTTAAATATCGATTAAAAGTGTTATTTCTACTTAACATTTCACAAAAGTTTAAATAGGTCTTTACTGTTATTTTTATTAACAATTTTATACCTTATTGAGGGTGGATTGAGTATTGTTTTTGTAATATTAGTAAGTAAAGTGATATAAGGGAAATTAGTAGGAACTTACTTGGATCTTTTATAAAATGTTGAGATGCAAACCACACTTTTATTTTTTTATTTTTAATTCAAAATTTTAAATTAATTAATTCAAAAATTACAAAATATTTATTGTGCTTGATTACGATTTATCGATTACGGTTGATATTCCTACATAAAAATTGATAAGCAAAGCACGATCAGTGCATAATTTTATAGTGAAGCACTTCAATATGTTTAGAAATGGCAAGTTTGTCAAGCCAATGATTACGAGGACTTGCAGTATCTGTATAGTTCTATTAATGCACTTCCAACTTCATCATGTCCTCAAAATCATGTTACATTATGACTTTGTTTGCTAAGTGACTTATCAATTATTTTTTAACAAATCGAGAGGTATTTAGCTGTTTGTTTATGTCAAACCGTCAATAATTTTGTTTAGTAATCAGTTGATTAAGTTGGTAAATTGAACCTAATTTGTTGCTTTTGAAAATGCTCCTATGAGAAATATTTTTGTTGGACCCCGAATTTTCTTAGAATTTTTGAATTATAGAGTGACATTAAATGATGAAATTTATGGTGACTTATTTGTATACAAAGATAAAGAAGAGTCAAGAATATGCAAGATAGGTTATTAATGTTTATGACTAATTATAGTCTAAAGATAGTTTATAAGATACACGTTTACGAATATCGGATCCGTTTTCGCTTTGTCTCCGCATTATGATTTGATTGAACCGTTTTGTTTGCTTTCGTTTCCAAGCCATTCGATTCACTTTTCGATTTGGTTCCGCTTTCCGTTATGCTTTCCGTTTAGCTCCGCTATGCTTTTGCTTTCGTATATTTTGCTTTGAAAATTCAATTATTCGTTTCGCTTTCGTTCTTTTGTTTTATGATTCGAATTCCTTCTTTGTTTTCGCCATCGTTTTTCGATTCGTTTTCCGTTCTTTCGGTTGGGGTTCGGTCCCGAGGTCGGATCCCAACAATTTTACTCCAATGGCTAAGAAATTAAGGGAAAAAATGATTGGGCTCAAATTATTACAAATTACTCAAGCTGTTATCTTTTATTGTTCCTTTCCCTTTATTTGGATGGTTATATTTTGTATTTTAATGTATCATTATTTACAAATTTTCTGTTTGATTTATGGTCATGAACTCTTCCCTATTATAGTTAAACAATTAAAATAACATATTTGATTGACTAGAAATTTACGTTAACAATAATTTATTAGTTCAACAAAATATAGGAAAATTAAGCATTATTACAACCAAGTTACCCGAATAGATAGGTTAGTGATAAATAAGTTAATATACTAAAAAATTGACCTTCAACTTAATTAATATAGAGAAAGAAAGTATTATTATTATTATTTCTACTTACTTACTTACTACTACTACTATTATATGTTCTATATATTTTTATTATAGTTATAAACATAATTTTTGTGAAATTAAATATATAAAATTTAAATTTTTATGAGAATATTTAAAAAAATAATAAGATATAATATTCATGTTCTTATAAATTATTTTTTTAAAATCATGTTCTCGTAAGCTACTTTACATATAAATAACTAATTTATTAAATATTTTTAAATAAACAACTGATATTATTTATTGATGAAATCAACTAATATAATATGTTGTTAATTAAATGCTGATAAAATCAACTAACAGTCAGTGTAATTTATTAATCGCCAAACAAGGTCTGATAATAAACGTTAAAGTCATAACCTTTTGTACACATGGGCCTAAAGCCCAATTTCATCTCATACGGCCTAACAAAGTCTAAGATTGCTTGATAATAAGCGTTAAAGTCGCAAACTTTTGTACACATGGGCCTAAAGCCCGAATTTACGGAATCTGTACAAGTTTGGGTAAGGTATTTTTAATTCAAACGTTGGAATATTTGTTATTTAAATTTAAATATGTTTACATTAAAATTTACCTTTCGATATTGGTCTGGATCGAGCGCCTTTACAACAAAGAAGGGAACTTACTAGGCTTGCCGGCCTTCACAAATTGCAAGTGTAATGCTTCATGCGTACCCACCTCTTTGACTATACTG
This sequence comes from Erythroxylum plowmanianum, assembly GCA_025531925.1. NCBI lineage: Eukaryota > Viridiplantae > Streptophyta > Magnoliopsida > Malpighiales > Erythroxylaceae > Erythroxylum > Erythroxylum plowmanianum. The sequence goes on along the minus strand of JANVCQ010000009.1, from coordinate 21,030,137 downwards.
ATTAACAAAATATAATATGCTGAGAAGGACCAAGCAGTTGGACCTCTAACAATAAGCCACGTAATCCAAACACGTCACCTAGAATTGTATTTCGAAAGACCACCGACGGCCATGCTGACTACCAGACACATACCCAAAACTCCAGTTTTATAGAAACCAGATTTCGCCACGTCAGCAAGCTAATGGTGCAGTCCATGGTAACTGCTGCAGATCTCCACACTCTAGCATCCATCTGTAAACGAAAAATCCGAACTCTGGCATCCATTTGTAGACTATTAGATTGAAAAGACAAGAGAAAACGAGAGTCAAAGAAAATGGAGAAGTATCAACAGATCTGGGTCTTCGTCGGAGCTTTGGCCTTGTTAGCGGTATCTGCGCTGGCCGACGTCGTCGTCTTGACGGAAGAAAATTTCGAGAAAGAGGTCGGTCAAGACAGAGGAGCTCTCGTCGAGTTCTATGCTCCTTGGTAAAGTTTGAGGCCATCATTTATGATCTTTTCGTTCAATCAAATAATTGTAGTTTATCTCTTCCAAATTTTGATTAAGAAGTGATTTATTTATAAATTTGCTTTTGGATTGTATTAATTTTGACTTCCTAGTCTATGATCAATATGACGGGTAATAATTTTTCTATTTTTTGCTTTTGTGATCTTTAGCTACTATTTATGCGACGATATTTTGTTTGAGCGTTGTTTTAGAATGTTCTGGAGTTAGTTTACTTTCCTTGTGGCAGGTGTGGCCACTGTAAAAAGCTCGCACCCGAGTACGAGAATCTTGGGGCTAGCTTTAAGAAGGCAAAGTCAGTCTTGATCGGAAAGGTTAGCTTTATGTTCTAGTATAAACTTAATTGCTTTAAGTGTTCTGATGTTGCTCTTAGTGTTTGGTTAATTGTGAAATTTATGCCTGGTCTTGTGCAATTACTACTGTAGGATGAATCTGGAGTCCAAGTAGAAAATTATTGCACCTGGTCTTTGTTAATAGTATAGCATCCGTTTTAATCTGTCTTCAGTCTATGTTATTTAGGTGGATTGTGATGAGCATAAGACTTTATGCAGCAAGTATGGAGTTTCTGGTTACCCAACAATCCAGTGGTTCCCTAAGGGATCTTTGGAACCCAAAAAGTGAGGATAACTAAAAGCTTGCAGTCAGTAGAACTTGGAATATACCTCATTGCGTTTTTCTTGTCAATTGAATGATTCTTTACTTGTTTATATGGTGTCAATAGTTATGAAGGACCACGTACAGCAGAATCCCTTGCTGGGTTTGTGAACAATGAAGGAGGTAATTGTCTTCCTCAGTCACTCTCATCCATACGCTATCTTAGTTAAAAAGTAAAAATTCCAACATCAATAAAATTTTGTTGAATTGTGTTTATTGGATGTGGAAATTGGGATGCAATGTGACTAACATATGATAAGAAGTTTCGTATATTGTTGTTTATTATCTTGGGGTGTTGCCTTCCTACGGTAGTGTTAGTGAAATTAAATTCGGCTTTACTGACTTGTGTTTCATGAAGTCTCTGTCCCTTTCATTTGGTATGTGTGATGATAGATAATTGCAGTCTGTTGTCTTTAAATGATTCTTATGGTCATGGCAAGGTGTATCTCTTCAAAACTTGATCACAGCTAGTAAATTTCTGTTGTCATAACTTTCTTGTTGCACATTTACAGATTCTTATCACATCAATCTTTTATCATTTGTAATCATGACATGTTCCTAATCTGTTATGTTTGGTTATAGGGACCAACGTGAAGATTGCTGCTATCCCATCCAATGTTGTTGTATTAACTGCTGAAAATTTTGATGAGATTGTCTTGGATAAAACCAAAGATGTTCTGGTTGAGTTTTATGCACCGTGGTAAGCATTTTTGTCCCATAGCCATACGTCATCTTTTTGTGGTTATTTTTTATCTGGAGTTCTTATGCTGCTGAGGAAATAGTAAATAATCTGTTTGTAGAGTTCCCTTCTATATTTTGATATCATGTTTGTACTTATTCCTTTGGTGGCGTTTCCAGGTGTGGCCATTGCAAAAATCTTGCTCCTGTAAGGCTATTTCATTTTTCCCTGTTCATCTAAATGAACTTTCTGACTTCTGGAAGCCTGCTTGCTTGAATCTTTCTGAATAAATGATCTTTGCACCTCCCTTTTTCTTCTCTTGGCAGACTTATGAAAAGGTAGCTACTGCATTTAAATCGGAGGAAGATGTAGCGATTGCCAATTTGGATGCTGACAAATATAGGGATTTAGCCGAAAAGTAAGTCACACTTGTCAGCACCATCTAGAAAGATGGAACAAGGTTTTGAAACTAGTAGTTGATTAAACAATGTTAGTGTCTCTCTGTGCAGGTTTGGAGTAAGCGGTTTCCCAACATTGAAATTCTTTCCCAAAAACAACAAAGCTGGTGAGGATTATGATGGTGGGAGAGACTTAGAAGACTTTGTGATTTTCATCAATGAGAAGTGTGGAACCAGTCGTGATGGGAAAGGACAACTTACTCCGAAAGTAAGTCTTACATCGAACACACTGAGGACCTTTGATTTCAATGTCCTTACATGTTTGTTTACTCCTGTTGTTCGATAGGCCGGTCTAGTCGACAGTTTGGATGCTTTGGCCAAAGAGTTGGTTTATGCCAGCCAAGAGGAAAAGAAAGCAGTCTTTGCCAAACTAGAAGAGGAAGTTCAGAAACTCGATGGTTCATCATCTAGGTAATTTGATTTAAAATTTTGGATAATTATTTCTATCATTTGTTGATCCCTATGATCAGATACTTGCGAAGCATTCATGAATGATCATGTATCTTTAACTTTTCACTTCGGCAGTTCTTGTTTGATTTCATTTGAACTTGTGACAGGTATGGAAAGATCTACCTGAAAGCTGCTAAGAATAGTATGGAGAAAGGTGCTGATTATGCTAAGAATGAAATTAATCGCCTTAATCGTATGCTTGAGAAGGTAAGAATAATGAATTGATGAGTCTTAAGTCTGAAATCAATTTCTTGATATACGGCTGAAGATTTTCCTTCGACAACTTTGCTGTTTGCTTATGGTAACCCATGGAATGAAAGCATGGTTAACTCATGTGGTCTTCAGTTTTTTCATCTTATTGTATGTAAATCTTTTATTTGTACTGTTTCTGCTGCAGTCAATCAGCCCAGCAAAGGTAGATGAGTTCATCTTGAAGAAGAATATATTGTCCGCATTTGCTTGATCAGATAGATTTGACGGTACTACTTATCAAACTACCTTGAAGATATAATTGTTGTCCAGTTTTATGAGAACCAACTTTTTCCACGTCAGGAGTTGGATGTTTACTTTCAGATTTATAGAGTATCTTCTAACGTTGGAAACGTCATTCATTGATCTGAATCTGGGCATCTGCTGCAGAAACAAATTGTTTTGAGAATTTTGACCTGGCTAGTGAATGGCTGCTGCTGCTCTCCATTTACATTTAGTTTTTCATTCACAGTTGCAGAAACTTCAGTATTTGTTTTGAGCCATGATTTTGACGAAGCTAGTGTCTAATTGAATGAATGATGTCGGCCATTCTTAGAAATTAAATGCATACTCTCAGATGGCTTTACTTTAAGATTAAGAATGACACTGGCGATTTTTCGAACTTCTTATTCCTCAATCCCGAGCACTAATTTGTAGGGGGTGCTAAGCTTCAATTGTTGAGATTTTGTCATATTCTGTTTTTCTTGAAGAAACTTGTAATAAGTTCATTATTTTCTTTCGTTAAATTTTTTCCGATATTTTTTATATTGGAAATAATTTGGAACTAAGCCATTTTTTCCTCTCTTTAGACAGTTGGATGGAGATTCTTTTATACCGATTCAATAACTATGATACTGTACGAAACGATTATTCTCAAAAAAAATTTGAAATTTCTCAAAACGACACATCTACTTTTATCATAGGAGTATCGGCGTACTCTTAACACTATTTATGTCAAAAACAGGGTAACTCAACTTTTCTAGTTTAACCCTAACAAAAAGTTGCAAAAACGGCGTACGGAATGTTCGTTTTGATCTAGCAAAGATGGCTGGAAAATTGCCTCTAATAAAAACTTCAGTCGTTGCTCATCTCCCTCAATGATATGTGTGTGATCATAAATATCGAGTTTTTTCATGGGAAAAGCGTGAATCTTTGAGCCTCCGAGGTACAGAAACAGTATAAAGCTTGGTTGGTCTATTGCTTACCAGTAGTGGGACATTGTGAATTGCTTCAGCTATGATTGGATTGTTCTCTAGAAGAGTACTGCTGCTACATTCTGTCTCCAATGAAAATACTGGTCTTCTGCAATTTTTCCGCTACTTTGCGACGAAAGATTCAATTCTTCCTTTGCTAGATGCTCCGAAACAGGAAATACAAGAAGCAAACGGCCCATTTACAGTTCCTTACTTGATTGGTTTGCCCTCTCAGGTTGCTACCTCTATCTCCAAGAAAGTCCTACTTAGAACCCCAAAACGACGAGACTTGGTCCTCTCTCTTCTGAGGGACTACGGATTTAATGACACCCAAATATGTAAACTTGTCAGGTATTGTCCTAAACTTCTTGTTAGCGATGTTGAGAAGTATCTTCTTCCCAAATTTCAATTCTTTCTGTCTCTTGGAGCTTCGAAAGCCGAACTCAGGAATGTTTTCTCTTCAAATCCAAGTATATTGAGAGCAAGCTTAAAGAATAAGATAATCCCTTATTATCATATCCTCAGGGATGTTGTGTGTCTGGATGATAGGAGTATAGTTCGGGCGATGAAGCGCTCGTTCTGGTTTTCCCTTGGTCATTATCGAGAGCATTTGACAAGGAATATTTCACTTTTGAGAAGCCTTCGAGTGCCACAATCCTCTGTCTCTCTATTGGCGAGTTGCAATCCTAGTGTACTTGTCCACAAGGCTGAAAATTTTGGTGCCTTTGTGAAGAGAACTGTGGAACTTGGATTTAACCCTTCCACCGTGAAATTTATCAAAGCACTGGTAGCATTTGGTTGTTTACGACCCTCAAAATGGGTGCGTAAATTTGAGACTTTGGGGAAATTGGGTTGGTCTGAAGATGAGATCTTGTCAGCTTTCAAGAAACAGCCGATACTTATGACATTGTCTGAGAAGAAGGTAAGAAGCGTGACGCAATTTCTTGTGAACGAAATGGGCATGGATCCTTCAACTATTGCCAAAGCTCCGAAAATTCTTTTCTATAGCTTGAAGAAGAGGGTTATGCCAAGAGGTTCTGTCATTAAGGTTCTACAAATGAATGGTTTGATAGAACAAGATGTAAATTTTGCCACTGTAGTGGGATATGAAGAGAAATGCTTTATGGTTAGGTATGTGAATAGATATCGAAGTGTGGTTCCAAACCTTGGGAAGATTTATGCGGCGGAAATGGATAAATTATAAATACAGTATTTTGGTAAAAGGCTTACAGGTTGCATGCATTCTATATGTTGAAATCCTACCGTGATCGAATCACGGACACAGCAGAAACAAAAATTTTTACGAATTCCGAGCAGATCTCGATAATTGATTAAACTTGAATAAAATAAATTCGTTTTAGAAATCGTACCTTGTTCTCTTTCCAGATAAAAACTTAGAATTTTTTTCTCTGAATGATCAATCACAAGCTGTTCAATCGTTCAGCCTCTGATGATATCCACATAGCAATTTCCAAATTGCTTTTGGAGGAAGAAAACAAAAAATACTAGCTTTCATAAAGATTTTTCCTTTAAATAGAAAAATCAAGATAGTATTTTATTAAAATTAAAAATCTTTAATTATAATTAGAATCAAATTCTAATTTTAATTAATTTAATTTTAATAAAATCAAATATCTCATATTTGATT
>JANVCQ010000009.1:21007362-21023472 GCA_025531925.1 Erythroxylum plowmanianum | reverse complement strand
TTATTATTTATTATTAAGATTTTTGAAAGCATGGTTGATGTAAACAGTAAACTAGTAAAGTATACAGTACAACTATATAATATACCAATATGAACTATTTTGCAATTTTTAAAAATTTTAAGGACTATTTCATAAATTTATAAAATTATTCGAAATAGTACTCAGTACTGACTAATACTAGTATAATTTTGTTCCAAAAGTCAATTCGGTACGGTATTCATAACTTTGCATGTTAGTATAAATGCGCAATAATACACAAATAATGTGTCTTGGAAAAGTCACTCCGTTGGTTTTATAGCCTCAAGAAGATCCCTACCGGCTGCTGGTGGTTCATGGAGTTGGTATTTTGATTATTGTCTTTGATGATTTCTCGCGCCTGTTAGCTACAACAAGTCGCTTTTGGGATCTTCCTAGTTCCTACTTGAAATTCCAACCACTAATGAACTGGGTCTCTTTAGATTGCCCATTTTTGTGATGCTTCTGGGAGTAAATGCTAGTGGTTATTTGGTTTTTTTCTCATTTTGTTTAAGAGACTGATAGTAGATGGTTTGTGTACTGATGATAGAGAATAGCGGCTCTTGGTTTTTCATTTCCGTGTTTAAGAACTGATCAAAAGAAAGGCTCTGCTTTATTTTGCTACTTCATTACAAGCTAGAAATCCCATCTGTAAAGCATTTATTTAACACCATCAGTCAGAAAGCGCTGAGATCTAGTTGCTGTCACTGAGAAAGTTTCTGAATTTTTCAGACCTTTTCATCATTGTTATGAGATTTATCTTTAGCCAAGTTTGCAAAGAGAGATTTGAAGGATAAGCTTCGACCCAGATGAGCAATCTTTGGAGTTCCTCTGTTTCTAGCATTTTTGGGGTGAAATTGTAGCTTTTTCTCGTGATCTCTTTCCAGGAAGTAAAAAGAGGAGCTTTTGATGTTGCGTTTCAAAAGGTAAGATCTTGGTTGCTAGAAGAAGAGTGCCACCCAGCAGTTTCCCAGATCGCGAGTGGGGGTTTTCGTGTTTTATATTTTCGTTGGTAATGATTTGAATTTAATCTCTTTCCGTTGTTGATTTTGGGTTTTTCTGGGTCCCATTTCCGTTGGTAGCTTAAATGTGATCAAGTTTGGTCGAATTTTAGTTCTCTTCTAGACATTTTTTGTCTGGGTTTTGGAAAAACTTGTGCTTGAATTTCTTCTCTGGTTGTACAAACAAGCTAAGTGTCTAATTCTAGAAAGAACTAAATGAAGTAATTCGGCAAATCCCTTAATCACTTTTTAAGAAGTGTCACAAACTAAGAAGGCTCAAATGTAAGAAGTGTCAAAAATTAAAGAATCCTCAAATGGAACAAAGGAGAACTTCTACTGTATTACTCACCGGAAGTACTCACATGTTTCAGCAGCAGCAGTGTTAGGGAGGAGATGGTCAAGAAAAACAACCGTTCAGCAGCACAGCTGCTAATTCAATAGTCAAGGTTGGAGCAAGAGTGCTGTAAAGGAACCTGCTAAAGGAACTCCGTTCGACAATGCTACACCTCACTTAAGCCCATCAGAAAAATGCTCAACCTAATCCACAGCAACAGAGATCAAATGGATATTCTAGAAGGAAAATCTGTTGTAACAAGCAATCATTTTATTCTGTCTGTTGTAACAAATATAGGAATACTCTAGATATATTATGGTTACAGAAAGTGTAAAAATACACACTTTACTGTGTATCAATTTTTTTCAAGAGAAAAACACAAAAACATTTTCTTCTACTTTGTCTAGTTTTAGATGGTACCAGAGCTCATATAGACTAACTTACATGACTATCATATCTTCCTCTCCTTCTTCTACTGCTATTGCTGATTCATCCTTTGATCAACTTCTAAATTTACCTTCTCTTGCTAAATTTTTAAATTTTACCATTACTAAGCTTACTCGAACTAATTATATTACTTGGAGAGCCTAGGTTCTTGCTGCGATTAGCGCCCTGGAGCTGGAGAAATTCATTTTACTCGATCTAATTATATTACTTGGAGAGCCTAGGTTCTTGTTGCAATTAGTGCCCTGGAGCTGGAGAAATTCATTTCTCCTTCTTTTGTGATCCCTTTTGCTTTTATTTCTTCAAATGACAGTACTTCTCAGCCCAATCCTGAGTTTCGCTTATGGCATCGATCTGATCAATTACTCTTCTGCTGGTTGCTATCTACTGTTGATGATGATACTATTAGTCTTATTACTCAATCTCAATCCTCTGTTGATGTTTGGGTTACTCTTAAGAAGTTTTTTGCTCAAACCAGCATGGTTAAAGTCCTATAATTAAAACAACAGTTATCATTTATTGAAAAGGGATCTGACACTATTAGTACATATATACAGAAGATAAAAATTATTAGAGATTCTCTTCTTTTGGTTGGTCATCTAGTTTTTGAAACTGAGTTAATTATCAGTGCTCTTGCTGGTTTAGGATAGGATTATGATCCTATTGTATGTCTGTTATCAAATACTATGGCCTTTTCATCTTTACAAGATGTGCAAAGCTCTCTTCTTATGCATAAGACTCGTCTGGACCAACAAAATGTTGTGTCTCAGATCTCTCCACCATCTGTGAATCTTGCCAGTTTCTCATCTAATACTCATCCTACTACTTTTGGTAGTCGACATGGGACACGTGGTCGAGAGTAAGAGGAAGGGGTGGTCAATCAAGTACTTAAGTGTTTTGTCAGCTTTGCCAGAAACCCAATAATTTAGCCTTGCAATGTCATAAATGGTTTGATCAATAATGGCAGGGTCCTCCACAATTTCAGCAACCTTGGCGATCCCCTTCTTGGCCTATGCACACCTACACTGGTTATAATACTTCTCCTCAAGCTAACTATGTCCATTCTAGTCCTCCTCATGCCTATATGCCTCCACAATAACAAGTTAATCTTCTAAACCATCCTCTGAATCCACCTGGTTTGTTGACAGTGGTGCTACGAATTATGTTACCCTTGACATTGAAAATCTGAGTACAAGCTCTCCTTATGCTAGCAATGATCATCTGGCTGTAGGCAATGGTAATATTCTACCCATCACTCACACTGGTTCATCCTCCTTTAAATTCAATACTTCATCTACACCATTACATCTCCAACAAATTTTACATGTACCTTCCATCACTCGTAATCTTTTGAGTATTTCTAAACTTACTAGAGATAGTAACATTGTTGTTGAATTTTCTGACAATGGTTGTTTCTTTAAGGACAAGTTTTCAGGGAATGTTCTTCTACAGGGCACTCTGCAGGATGGTTTGTACCACCTCACAATAACTAAATCCTCTTCCTCTGCTGGTCAATCTGCTACACATTCCTCTTCACATTCTGTCTCTCCTGTTGCTACTGCCTATGTTACAACTGTTGATGCCAATGTGTTACATGCTACAATGGGACATCAATCCTCCTCTATACTATCTATGAACCTTCATGTTGATATTAAAACTCTTAAATTCTGTGATGCTTGTAAAGTTGGCAAGTTACATCAACTTCCTTTTCAAACACACTCAATTAATGTCACTCAGTCCTTTGAAATTGTGTATTCGAATTTATGGGGTCCTTCCCCGACTATATCAACAGAAGGATATAGATATTATATTGTTGATGCTTATACTAGATTCACATGGTTCCACTCACTAAAACTCAAGTCAGAAGCCTTTTCAACCTTTTTAAAATTCAAAGCACATGTGGAATTACAGTTTAATCATAAGATAAAGGCTTTTCATACTAATAATGGTGGGAATATTAATCATTTATACCTTACCTTACATCCCAAGGCATCACAACATGATTTTTTTGTCCCTATACACATCAACAAAATGGTGTTTCCGAAAGGAAACATCGTCTCATCACTGAAATGGGTCTCACCTTACTCTCCCATGCCTCTATACCTCTCTCTTTCTGGCCAGAAGCCTTTATCACAGCTACTTATCTCATAAATCACCTACCCAACCTTGTCATAAACAACAAATCTCCTTATGAGCTTCTGCATAACAAACCGTCATCCTATAATCATCTCAAGCCCTTTGGATGCAGCTGTTACCCTTACTTAAGGTACTATTCCTCTCACAAATTTAACCATTATACTACTAAATGCATTTTTCTTGGATATAGCATTTTTCATCTTGGCTATAAATGTTTAAATGCTCATGGACAACTCTACATTTCTTGCCATGTAGTATTTAATGAAATAGAATACGCTTATCCACTTTTTTTTCAAAATCATCAACCTCTAATCCTTCATCACACAAAGCTCATTTTCACCTACACATCTCTCTATTACGAGCTGCTTCACGTTTCCCGAAGCATCATGTAAGCAGTTCCCTGCAGAAGTATTGGTCTTCAAAGGCTTCTCCAACATTACTTCCATTACAGGTAAATTCTCCTTCTTTATCTCCAATATTACTTACACATTTTGTCTCTCCTACCCATTTACTAGTACAACATATTTCCTCCTCATCTCACCCTCTCCTAACAAACACTATGCCTACCCATCCTTCTCTCCTAGCCACAAATAATAATCCAATGCAAACCAAAACTATACCACACTTCTCTACACATCACACCCATCACAGACCCATATCAGTTTCAAATGCTTTACAGGATCATATTTGCAAGACAGCTATGGATGTTGAAATGCATGCTCTACATCAGAACCAGACCTGAACTCTTGTCCCCTATCATCCTAAAATGAATGTTTTGGGTACAAAATGGGTTCTAAGAGTAAAATGTCACTCGGATGGTTCCTTTGACAAAGTGAAAGCTCGTTTGGTGGACAAAGGTTTTAACCAGAACCCAAGTATGGATTTTACTGAAAATTTCAGTCCAATAGTGAAATCCTCTACCATTAAAGTAATCCTATCTCTAGCAGTATCTTTTTAGTAGGACATCCAGCAGATTGACATCAATAATGCATTTCTAAATGCGTCACTACAAGGTGATGTTTACATTCATTAACCAAAAGGGTATGTAAATTCTACTTATCCTACTCATGTTTGTCATCTTTCCAAGGCATTGTATGGGCTCAAACAGGCTCCTCGATCCTAATTTCTAATACTCAAATAGGCTCTCCAGAACTGGAATTTTAACTTAACATGTGACGCATCCTTGTTTTATCTTCATCATAAACAAGTCAAGATATATCTTCTAGTGTATGTTGATGGCATCCTAGTTACTGGCAATAATCAAGTAGCTATACAGGATATAATTCATTGATTAAATAAGCTGTTTGCTCTAAAGACTTTTGGTTCATTACACTATTTCCTAGGTCTCGAAGTAAGGAGAGATTCTACAGGTCTGTATCTATCTCAACAGAAATACATTAAAGATTTTGTAATCAGGGAAAAAATGGCTACCTGTAAGCTGTGTTCCACTCCTATTTCCATTGGTCTGAAACTCTCCACATTTGATGGCAATCCAATTGACAATCCTTCTGACTATCGCAGCATTGTCGACAGTTTTTAGTATCTCTGCCACAATCTTTTTGATATCTGTTATATTGTCAACAAATTAAGTCAATTTCTGACTAATCCCCTTTACCTACACTGGATTGTTTTAAAGAGGGTTTTTCGATACTTACAAGGTACAGCTAACACAGAACTTGTTTTTCTCCCCTCATTGTCTCCATTGCAGGCACCTTCCTTTTCAGATTTTGACTGGTCCAGTTCTATTGATGATCGGAAATCCACCTCTGGAGGTTGTGTCTTTCTGGGGGGTGGAATGTCATTCATTGGAGCTCTAAAAATTAACCTGCTGTAGCTCGCTCCAGTACTGAAACAAAATATAAAGCTCTTTCCACTCTCTCTATTGAAATTTTTTGGCCCTTGTCATTTCTCTCCGAATTAGGGTTTACAACTTCTCAACGCCCAACCATCTGGTGTGATAATAATGGAGATCTTTGTCACAAAACCAAGTATATCACGCTCGGGCGAAGCGCGTTGAGATCAATGTACACTTCATTCATGACCGCATTGCTGATGGAACTCTAGAAATCAAATATATCAACTCTGAAGACCAAATTGCTGATGTGTTAACAAAACCAATGTCCATCGCTAGACATTCAGTTTTGTGTATCAAACTCAATCTACAAAGTCCACAAAGCTTGAGTTTGAGGGGGCATGTAAAGGAACCTACTAAAGGAACCTCATCCGACAATGCTACACAACCTCACTTAAGCCCATCATAAAAATGCTCATCCCAATCCACATCAGCAGAGATCAAATAGATATTCTAGAAGGAAAATCTGCTGTAACAAGCAATCATTTTATTCTTTCTGTTGTAACAAATATAAGAATACTTCAGATATATTATGGTTATAGAAAGTGTATAAATACACACTTTACCGTGTATCAATTTTTTCAAGAGAAAAACACAAAAACATTTTCTTCTACTTTGTCTAGTTTTACAAGTTCTTCTTGGGAATATCTATTTGAGCTCTAAAAACGATAACTATATATTAACTTGGTGGAAAGGAATTGCTCAGGGAGGCAGAGGATAGTGAAAAAGATGAAGTAAACCACGAAAACTTTAAAAATTAAGAAGCATAAGAAGAGCAACGTCGTTTAAGACATCATAATCTAAACACATCGTTTAAATAGAATCCTCACAACAACTATCCAAGACTAGCACCTAGCTTAGCGTATATTTAAACGTCGTAACAAAGACTAGAAAGTGACAAGTCTGTTCTTAAGAATACAGTTCCCTTTAATTTCAACCATCAAATGCAATAAATTGGATGGATAAATACAAAGGAGAATAAGGGACAGATCTTTAGGAAGTATAACATAAAGTTGTTATTTCCTTTCTTCTAAGTTTCTTTGGTGACTTCTTTTCTATCTTTTAGTTCCTTTTCTCTCTCTTGTTCGAATGTTCATTCGTACAATACGAAAATATCACAACATTGTATGTAGTGCCTTAATAATGTATTGTAAGTAATTATCTAAAACATTAAAGAAAAAGAGGCTAGGTTGAGTAGCATGGCTTAGGATTCTCTGGCCCTTTTAGTCAATTCCTACCTTATGTCATAACCTATCATTCACAGGATAAAAACTAATTAAAAGAAACAAAAGATCTTAACTCAAGTAGCATGGGAATTTATGTGAGAGCGCAATAGTTTGTCAGATTTCATACCATTGTCTAGTTTTGTGTATATGTTAGCAGAAGCATGGGTTATGATTTTATGTCGTTAGTGTGGAAATTGTTAATCTACTCGAGGTGAAGTCCTATTCTTTTTAACCTATCCATCCAATGCTATCATGGTTAGAAGCAAAACTGTTGAAAATTACCAATTTGTACATGTATATATTTGAAAAAATACATTTTATCTGCAAAGTTTAGTTCAAAAGTTCAATTTTGTCCATTTTTATTTTCCTTATCTTTTTTATTTTTAATATGAGAATTGAAAGAAGAAAAGTGATCTCAATCATAAGAGTCTTTTTGTCTTGACTTATCCTAATAGAGTTTTAAAATATTTAATATTTTAAAGAAAGTTGAGTTTTTGATTTTTTCTAATTTAAATAAGTTTTGGACTATTTAATATTTTTTAAAAGATATTTAATTTTAGGTCTAACTTATTAGAATATATTTGATTTGGCATAATTAATTTAGTTAACGTAAGATTTAATTCAAATTGTTCAAGTCCAGTTAGACCTTAAATTATTAAAACTAGATTGGACTCAAGTTTGGACCGAACTTCTTAAGATTAAGTCCAATTAAATTTGGACTTCAAAAATTTTTTAAGGTTACGCCCCTGGCTTAACCATTTGGCATTCCTATATCTAGTGATTTTCATATCAACAGGCTCTGCCTGATGGCAATTGATGGCCAAAAAAATGATAAGGAGAGGGTTGTGTCCAACTTTTACTATTTTATATTTTGACCATATTATATATTAAATTTTGGCATCATTTTTCAAGCAAGCAAACCAATACTTATTCGTGCAGTACGAGATTGATATCCCTGCATCTCAGTTCTGGCAATCAAACTAGAAAGAAATGGGAACAAAGATCGATTCTGGACGTGACTGCTTTTCCCCTTCTACTCAATAACTTTGCCAGAACTGATTCATCAATTTGAAAGCTATGCCTTACCTTGTGTTTTGATGTATGCTAGTTTTATAATTTTCATAGCTGGTTTTGTTGAAATATGAAAGTTTTTAGACTAGCATTTTTCATTCTTATTTTCGTATGGATGTTAAGTTGGTTATGTTCTGTTTTTTATGTACAGATTCTAGAACTTTCTTTGGTGAGGTGTAAATATTGAGCTGCAAATATCTTCATTTTATTTTTTTCTTCTTGTACATATATACAAAGAATCACTGTACACGTGAATGACATGAAGAGAAAATTCTTTCAACTATTGCATGTCCTCTTCTTCCTTACAGTATCAATGGCAGAATATTGAATCTGTCATTCCTGCTTATATTTTGTTCATGGTATCAAAGCCAACCTCTTGAATCTGTGAACCTTACCATTTTTAAACTCAAAACTTACCATACTCGTCGTCATGGCTAACATCAATGAAGTTGTCGATCTCACAAATAGAAATCCAAATGTTATTCAAAACTTCGACGATCCCTTATTTTTGCAAGGATCTGATAACCTTGGAATGGCTCTTGTAACTATCTTACTCAATGATAGCAACTTTCTGACATGGAACAGATCCATGAAAAGAGCTCTAGCAGCTAAGAATAAACTGGGATTTATTAATGGAAACTTGGTGGAACCAACGGATGAACCCACTCGCTCGAAATGGAGAAGGGTGGATGAAATGGTCAGCTCGTGGATAATCAGTTCAATGCAGAAGGATATAGCCAACACTTTTATCTACTCCACCTCAGCTAGAAAACTTTGGCAAGAACTAAAAGAGCAGTTTGGTGAAAGAAATGGCCCTCAAATCTACCAAATCCAACGACAGATCTCTTCCATAGAGTAAGGTAATTCCTCTGTTGTCATGTATTACAGTAAGATGAAAAAATTATGGGAAGAGCTGAATGTCCTTCAACCCATTCCTCAATGTTCATGTGGTGCGATGAGAAATTGTACTTGTAATGCTGCTGGAAACTTTCTGGATATTATATCCCAGACCAAACTCATTCAATTTCTTATAGGTTTGAATGAAAGCTATGACAATGTTAGGAACCAAATCTTGGTTCTAGAACCTATGCCTTCAGTCAACAAAGCTTATTCAATGATACTGAGAGTAGCGAAGTAGAAGAATGTACAAATGGATTAAATACTGATACAAGTGCCATGATGATTAAAGGAACACGTTCTGGAGCTGACATAAATAAAATTAGTTCTTATAAGAAAAGGCAATAGTAGAGGAAGGATGATAAAAACTGTTAATATTGTAAAGGTGGAGGACTTACCAATGATATGTGCTTCAAGCTCCATGAATATCCAGATTGGTATAAACAATTAAGGAAGGATAGATCAGTTGCTACGAAGGGACGAACTAATATGGTCGATATCCCTTTTAAGGATAACTCCAATGATAATACGAAAGCTTCAGCTATGCAGTGCCCACCAACAGTCACAGAAATGCTTCAACTAGAAATCGCCAAAATTTTGAAGGGGAAACAAATGGAACCAACAAAACAAGTCAATTTTGCACAAATAGAAGATTTTGCAGGTAATTCTGTTCTAGCACCTACACCTGGTAAATTTAAAGATGAATGGATTGTGGAAACTGGTGCAACTAACCAGATATGTGCATTTAAACATCCCTTTACTTCACAGAAAACCTTGATAAAAAAAATCCTTGTCCATTTACCTGAAGGAACTGTCAAACAAGTTAGCTCATGCGGTGATGTGATTATTCACAACAACATCAAACTGGAAGATGTTTTATATATCCCTGATTTCAAACACAACCTACTGTCAGTTAGGAAACTAGCAGAGAGGGAGTGTTTGTGCTGTAGTTTTTATCCGAATTTTTGCATTTTTCAGGACCTGAAGACTAATAGAGTCCTTGAAGTAGGCAAAGTAAAGGGAAACCTATATATTCTTGATGCCAGTTCATGCACGCCCAAAGTTATCCATAGATACTGCAATTTTCTTAATTCAGTACCTAGGAGAGCAAATGTTTGCTGCATAAATAATGTAGTTGATGTCAGTACTCTTACTTGGCATCAAAGGTTGGGACATCCTTCAAACATTGTACTCAAACATCTACCTTTTATGATTGAGATTGAAACCTTTTGAATGTAGTATTTTCCCTCTTGCAAAACAGACAAGACTACCTTTTACACAGAGCAATAGCAATGCAGATGATATTCTTGAGTTGATTCACGTTGACATATGAGGACCATATAAATATTCTAGCATGACAAGAGCACATTATTTTCTTATTGGGGGAGATGATTTAAGTAGGTGTACGTGGACTTTTTTGATGAAACATAAGAGTCAAACTGCATCTATTTTGAAGAACTTTATTTTCATGGCTAAGAATCAATTTGAGAAATTAGTTAAGAGAATTAGAACTAATAATGGCCTAGAATTTGTGGGAGAGAAGTGTCAGCAGATTCTTAAAGACTTTGGAGTAATACACAACCTGTGTATACATAGCTCGGCAAAATGGGATAGTAGAAAGAAGACATAGATCCATACTTCAACTAGCAAGATCCTTGATGTTTCAATCCAAAATTCTAATAAAATTCTGGGGGAAGCCATTTTGCATGCCACTTTTCTTCTAAACCGATTACTTAGAGCAATCCTACATTGGAAAACACCCTATGAAATTTTGCACAAAAGGGAACCATCCTATGATAACCTCAAATGCTTCGGATGCCTGTGCTTTATAACAAACACTTTACCTCACAAAGACAAGTTTTCACCGAGAGCTTTTAGGGGTGTTTTCTTGGGGTATTCACCAGGGCAAAAGGGTTTTAAGCTTTATGATCTAGACAACAAAAAATTGGTTGTTTCTAGGGATGTCATTTTTCATGAACATATTTATCCCTTTGCAACAAAGGAGGACCATATCATTACAGCCCCAAACACTCAAATTCCATTACCAATTATACCTGACAACACAAACGAATTCATAGAGGAGGATGCTATATGTGATAATCCTATTGAGCATACACAAATAGAAATTGAAACTAATGAGGATCAGTTGCAAACTAACAATTCATCCTCACCTATATCCATGCCTGAAACAACTCCCATTAGACACAATATAAGAATTAAAGAGGCTCCAGTTTGGATGAATGACTATGTGTCAAGTGTTGTGCATGATTTATCAGACCATCAAAGACCCCCTACATATCAATAAACCTACCAAATACACTCCTCTTACCTATCCATACACTATACCGAAACACATATCAGATGCACATATATGTTTTGTTGCAAATTTGTCTGAAGTGCAGGAGCCAATGCCATACCAAGAAGCAAAACACAATCCAAGATGGGTGAAGGCTGTGAATGAAGAAATTGAGGCTTTAGAAAAGAACAGAATGTGGGACATCACTGATTTATCCGAAGGAAAGAGGCATATAGGATGCAAGTGGATCTTTAAAGTGAAACTGAAGGAAAATGGAAAAGTTGACAGATTCAAGGCAAGATTGGTAGCAAAGGGGTACAATCAAATTGAAGGAGTAGATTTCCATGAGAGTTTTTCACCTGTGGCTAAGGTAGTAACTATCAGATTTTTTTTTGCCATTGCCGCATCAAAGTCATGGAGCCTTCACCAACTTGATATTAACAATGCATTCTTACATGGTTATTTGGATGAAGTGATGTTTATGGTGTTACCAGAAGGATACAATAAAGCTAAACCAACTCAAGTGTGTAAACTAAGGAAATCATTGTATGGCCTCCAACAAGCATCTAGACAATGGAACACAAAAATGATGATGAAACTACAAGAGCATGGTTTTAAACAATCATGTCATGATAACCTCTTTATCCTTTCTAAATCCAATATATTTCTAGTTTTGCTGGTGTATATGGATGATGTTTTGATTACAGGGAATTCTGAAGGAGAGATTGCATCAGTAAAATCATTTCTGCATGATAAGTTTACCATCAGCGATCTTCAAAATGCAAGCTACTTCCTTGGTTTAGACATCACAAGATCCGAATATGGCATTTACGTTAACCAGAGAAAATATGCTCTCAATTTAATCCAAGATGTAGAGTTGATGGGAAGTTAGGGTTGATAGGAAGTAAACCTACTGCTACACCATTAATAAAGGGGCATAAGATGAGTATTGATGAAGGTCCGAAGATAGAAGATCCATATTCATACCGAAAGTTGGTGGGAAGATTACTTTACTTGGGATATACAAGACCCAATTTGGCTCATGCTACACAAAAACTTAGTCAATATGTACATGATCCCATACAGCTACATTTAAAAAACGCTTTACATGTTTTGAGATACATCAAAAACAGACCCTCCTTAGGGCTATATTTTCCAGCAAACAATTCTCTAAGACTAGAGGCCTATTGTGATGCAGATTAGGGATCTTGTGTAGACAGCAGAAAATCACTAACAGGGTATTGCATATTTCTGGGATGTTCTCTTATTAGCTGGAAGACAAAGAAGCAAACTAAAGTATCGAAATCCTCAGCTGAAGTAGAATATAGATCCATGGCATCAATAGTGGGTGAGCTGCAATAGATATCTTACATTATGAGAGACTTTCAAATTCCAGAATCACTTCCTATACCCTTTCACTGTGGCAATTAGGCTGCATTATATATAACAGCCAATCCAGTTTTTCACGAAAGAACCAAACACTTG
Organism: Erythroxylum plowmanianum; assembly: GCA_025531925.1. Lineage (NCBI taxonomy): Eukaryota > Viridiplantae > Streptophyta > Magnoliopsida > Malpighiales > Erythroxylaceae > Erythroxylum > Erythroxylum plowmanianum. The sequence continues at coordinate 21,010,715 of JANVCQ010000009.1, read as the reverse complement.
GACATTGACTGTCACATTGTAAGGGAACAGTTCAAGATGGGTTTTATTTCACCAAGAAAAATTTCTTCATCTCAACAATTAGCAGATTCATTCACAAAGGTTCTCAGTGCTCCATTGTTTATCAAGCTAGTATCCAAGTTAGGCCTTTGCGATTGCTATCAGGCCTTAACTTGAGGAGGGAATGTTGAAATATGAAAGTTTTCAGACCAACGTTTTTCATTGTTAATTTTGCATGGATGTTAAGTTGATTATGTTCTGTTTTTTATGTACAGATCCTAGAACTTTCTTTGGTGAGGTGTAAATATTGAGCTGTAAATATCTTCATTTTATTTTTTTTCTTCTTCTACATATATACAAAGAATCACTATACATGTGAATGAAATGACGAGAAAATTCTTTCAGCTATTGCGTTTCCTCTTTTTTCTTACAGTATCAATGGCAGAACACTAAATCTGTCATTCCTGCCCATATTTTGTTCAGGTTTCCTGAAAATTGTTGCTCAAAACATGACTGGTTGTAACTGCTAGTGTACGGAAGCTGGGCAGCAAATCTTTCTATCAAGTTGCCAACTCATTCAGCACCAGCAACACTGGAACCATCAGTGACACTTCAAAGTGGTTTGACAGGAGCAGAGTTGAACCAACAAAGCTTAGGCATTTCGCACATCAACCCAAGCTGAGTCCTGAGAATGTGACTGATGTGTATAGTTGGAGGACGTATAGTCAGAAGCAGATGAAAGGTTATCAAAGTTACAGAAGCTACTACAGGTGCACGCAATTCAGTTGCCTTGTAAAGAAGAATTACTCCCACTGTGTCGTTGATGTTGTTTGTATTGGCCAGCATAATAACGATCCCCCTCAAGAAAAATGTAACAGGTCTAGAGGGTTATCTTGTCTCCTAAAATTGTCCTCCCTGGGGACACTGGCAATCCTTCTGATGAAAAGTCAGATGGTTCAGTTATATCAATGTTTTGTGCGTATGCTAAGCAATCTTTTTTCTGTTTGGCTGAATCAGCACAACCAAGTTCAAGCAGCTCTAATTGTCAAGAACCAGAGTCAAAACAATCGCAAGCTATTAGAGAAACTTGGTTCTCTATTCAATTTTTTTTTTTTTTTTTGGGTTTTATGTTAGAGTTTTACTGATCAACTTCAGTATTGTGTCCCAGAAAATGTTCAAATGGGAAAGGCATGCCTTTAAACTTTTTAGTCTTGGAACCTTTCTCCTATTTGTGGTCTTTGATCCGTCAATTAACAATTCGTCCCAATCCGGGAAAAAGAAAGAGTTGTGTATGTCCAGGAATCTCAAAATGTAGTGCAAACTGGGGAAATTCAAGTGATGGTTATATAAAACCAACGGCAATACAACACAACACCACTAGCCCGCATAGAATATGAAGATTGTTGAGATAGATACAGGATCTCTGATCCTTTTAACGATATTGTTGAATCCTAACGCATCTACTTAGGCCTTAAACTACTTCTGACTCACTGCCAAATCTCAACTTATATAATCATAAAGGAATAATTTTTAAAAATTCAATAATTTAATTCAAAATAAATTAAAGTTGTCCACAATTTTAGGTAAATGCTTTGTTAGAATTTTAGTTTGAATTAATAAATGGAAAGACTTTATCCTTCTCTCGTATTGAAACAGTAAATTTTCATTATTCAATAATATTCTATTGCCTATTGCTACTGGTCACCCCCGCGCCTTTCACAAAAAAAACGCAGACAACTCATCGAATGAGTAGAAGGGCCAATAAGAAAATCGAGTCTCCAATCCAATGCCTGATGGGCTTTGGACCGGATCATAGAGATGAAGTCAGTTTTCATGGTCCCCTCGCCTGCGATTCTGAGAACCACTAACTAAAGATGAACCAGTTCTCCAAAAATCCCCAACCACCGCCCATATCAATGCATCCTACAAGCCCAATCGACGAACTAAAAAGTACCATAGGAAAATTTAAAATAATAAACACTGAAAAATCCCTATCAAAATGACATGCACACAGACATTACAGGTAACAATAGATTAAAAAGGACATTACAGCTTTACCTAACGAAAACCGAGGACAATTCATGTGGGACCAACCCATGAATGCATCTTTCTCCCTTCGCCAAGAGAATATATATATATATATATATACATTTTTAGTTGCAATGATTGTTGCATAATGCAAGATGGCGTCCGCTAAAGGGTATTTAGATCCCCCTTCACCACAATTACTTTGGATTAATCTTGCTTACTAGTTTCTGTTAGAAACAATACTGACTGATGATGACCTAAACCTTTTACTCCTTAAACTTGAGGGGGTCCCAACACGAGGACATCATGAACCAAGCATGGACACTCCACGATGCTATCATAAGTCTGTCTCAGTCACTATTATATGGTCAGATAAAGACAACGCTCCTGCAAAAGCTACATCTACTAGGCTGCTAGCAATAGTCATTTTAGACATCGGAAATTGTCCAAATAATTGCGAAGCACGCACTCATAATGTCTCCGACGACCCCAACTTCTCTCCGGCTACAGAGTTTCAGGATTGAATAATTTAGAAAAGTGAAAACGGCCTTTGCATTAAGTACCAAATGAAAAGAATATAAACCAAATTCTAGAGCTACTCATCTTGAATGCCCATTATCACTAAATGGGGTTTCAAGCACAGCTTTTTCTCCACTGTACATGTGCCATAAGTCATCAAAACATGTTTCTGAAGAATACAGATTCAGATAACTATAACTTATAATCAAACTATACAAAAATAGCACCTGATACAAATTCATGAGGTCTACCTGGAAGATACTGGATTCAGAGATTTAGCGAGTCCATTAAGAGCACTGTAGCCCTTAGAACTAAATCCCAAGCACCCAAAAAGACCGTGCCTGTACGGCAAGTAAGTTCGCTTCTTCATCTCCTCTGCGTGGGCTCTGTTGGCCGTGTAGTGAAGCTCATGTGCTGACGGAGGCATACGGCGTCGTTTATCAACCCAGTTCAGGGGTTTTGTGGTCGTTTTGCACGAAGCTTGTCGTCGTTCATTGGGCTGCTTGTCGTTGTTATCCTTCTGTTTCTGTTTTTGCTTTGCGGGTTTCGAAGGAGAGATTAAAGAAATGGAAGACCAAAACTTGTCCTTCCCATTCGCTCTCCCTTCACTCTTGCTTCTGTACAAAAGATCTTTCAAGAATATCCACTTGTTCGAGTTTCTTCCAGAAGAACCTGATCTCGATGAGGACGCAGAGCACGACGGCGTCGTTTCAGTTGATGGCATTTCGCTTTGTTCTAACTCCGTCACATCCTCTCGCTTCGCTTCAATATTACTCCACTGAAACTCGCGGCTTCTCAGAGGAGACAAA
>JANVCQ010000009.1:20953077-20964531 GCA_025531925.1 Erythroxylum plowmanianum | reverse complement strand
ATCATTCCCTCTAATTGTACAACTCATATCTTTCAGCTCAGATATCCAAAAATTACAAAATTTATACCAATTTAAAGCTACGAGAATAGGCTACAAGGTTGGTGAAGACACCTCAATCTATTCAGCCTACATCAATACAGTTTATTTAATAACTATAGGACATGATTTCTATCCCTGGTAGTGCTTCTGCTTAAGCTACAACTCAATTACATGCCAATTTTGAAAATCTTAGAGACAGAATCAAAATTCGACCTCTTCAAGAAAGTTGTAGAATTATGTCTCTAGTTTAATATGAATTAAAAAGAAACTTATTCAGAAATATAAAGCTCAAGTTATAATTAGAATTCCAAAGCATGTTCTTGAAAATTTTCCAGTTCATAACATTCCAGCAGACTTCCACATTTTCATCCTATAAATCATTTTCAAATTAATTCAGATAGCTCTAAATTTTTATGGAGATAAATAAAAATGTCTTAGAAATCCATTTATCTAAGTTTCAAGTTATTTGGAGTTCAGATGAAAAAGTTATAGCCAAAAGACTTAAGGTTGCTCAGTAAAAATACTGTAGTTCATAAACTACATGCAACCCATCACCTTCTTTCTCTCTCTAAAATGTAGGTTGTCTTCTTCTTCAACGAACACTGCAGATTCTTCTCTCTTCTTCCTTCTTTTTTTTTTTCTAGATTTCAAACTTATATCTTCCCTAATTCCCTTCATTTCAAGCCCCAATTTAGTTCAAATCATCCATAACAAATCAAAATCCATAATTACAAACAAACATCAAAAACCGTATATCCTTAACGTATATTTCATACTTTTTTACAGCCTTTTTTCCCATCTTCTTTCCTCCTTCATTTCATGTTTTTTCTATCATCTTAATCCTACTTGAAGCATAGCAGCGCATCTTATGCATGAATCATCTTTTCTACACCCCTTTTAGTTCAACATAACACAATAAATCAAAAATCCAAGATTCAACATAAACATCAAAACAAATCACTATTCACACATGCATGTTTTCATGTTTCTACATTTCCAAGTTTCTGAACTTTCCATCTTCTACATCTTCCCACTAAATTTTTCATTCTTAATTCTTATTTTCAGCACTTCTATACCCAAAAACAGCACATTACACATGGTTTTTCATCACTTTCTACATAGTTTCTGCACTTTCATTTTTCGGCAAATTTTCTTTTCTTCTATACATTCTCTATTTTATCATCAAAATCCTATTCCACTCATGCATGCCTATTTTATCATCAAAATCCTATTCCACTCATGCATGCAAATACTCAAACATCATCAAACAAAAATTATTTACGATACCCATACCTCTTTCGGTGGAAGGAGAATAATGAAAATGAAGAGAAACAAAATAAGATTCGGATTGAAGTGCTTACTTGCAAGGTGTAAGAAACAAAAGCCAAGTGCACAAACATAAGCAATCAACTATTTCAGTGTTTGAGGAACAAAAAAAGAGAGCTTGGTGATGTTGGTATTTACGATGAAGAACATACATGAAAGCTACATTAATTTCTTTTTATCAAAGACAAGACCACATGTAGGCATAATACCTCTCCACATGTTACCTATGCATGTGGGGCATTTGTCTACATCTAAGACTGCCACATGTCACGATGCATTTTGTCTATTATTATTATTATTATTATTATTATTATTATTAATTTTTAAATCCAAAACAAAATATCCAAATTTTCAAAAATTCTCAAAAATTCATCAAAAATTTGAAATAATTAGATTATTCTCCAAATAAATTTTTAGCCCCAATAATTCACAATTCATATTTTAATTACATTTTTAACAATTAATTATACCTAGAAAATGTCAATGAATACATGTACAATTTTTCTTTAATGTATCAAAATAAATTTCACTTATATGTGAATATACAATGATGCATGAGCATGAATTATGCTTCCTAATTTTTCATTAATCTTTAATAAACACCATTTTAATCTTAATTCAAGTAACATGATGTTACAATTCTCCCCTCCTAACAAAAATTTTGTCCTCAAAATTCTTACCTGTATGGTCAAATAGGTAGGGTATTGTCGCCTCATTCCTCAATTTCCCATGTTGCTTCCTCAGTCGAGTGATTTCTCTAACAAACTTTCACCAATGGAATCACTCTGTTTCTCAACTGCTTTGTCTTATAACCCACTATGTTGATCAGTTCTTCAATATAACTCAAATTGCTATCAATGTCAATATCTTGAGCCAGTAATACATGAGTAGGATCAGATTTGTATCTTCTTAACATACTTACGTGAAACACACTATGCAGTTGAGATATCTCACTAGGAAGAGCTAACTTATATGCTAAAGGTTCAATCCTCTCAAGAATATAAGGATCAATGTATCTCGGGCTCAACTTGTCATTTTTACCAAATCTCAGTACACCACGCCTAGGTGACACTTTCAGAAAGACTCTATCACCAACCTAATACTCTATATCTCACCTGTTTTGATCCACATAGCTTTTCTGTCTATCATGTGCTACTTTAATTATGCTACGAATCAATTTTACCTTATCAACAGTATCCTGATTCAACTCTGGACCTTCAACAATTCTTAGACCCTCTTCATCCTAATATAGAGGTGAACAACACTTCCTGTCGTACAATGCCTCGTAAGGAGCCATATCGATACTACTGTGATACTGATTATTGTAAGCAAATTCAATCAAAGCTATATATTTATCCCATGCTCCCTGAAACTCCAAAACACAAGCTCTGAGCATATCCTCGACAATCTTGATCATTCTCTCACTCTGACCATCTGTCTAAAGATGAAAGGCCGTACTAAGATTTAGTTTGGTACCCAAAGTTGTCTGTAAACTACCCTAAAATCTTGAGATAAATCTAGAATCCTTGTCCGAAACTATGGACACTAGAACCCTATGTAATATCACAATCTCATTCACATATCGTTGATTTAACTGATCTAGTGAAAGATTTTCTCTCACTAGCAAGAAATAAGCCTATTTGGTTAGTCTATCCACAATGACCCAAATAACATCATGTTGCCTCGGAGTCCTCGACAAACCCATAATGAAATCCATCGTGATTTGTTCTTATTTCCACTCCGGAATAGGTAACGAATGTAATTTCCCAGCTGGAGCCTGATGCTCAACCTTAACCTATTGGCGAGTTATGCACTTAAAAACAAATTCCGCTACTTGCTTTTTCATGTCAAGCCACCAGTAATGTTGTTTCAGCCTGTTATACATCTTGGTAGTACCAGGATGCATAGCATAAGCTACTAAATATGCTTCCTCCAAAATCCCTTTCCTCCAATTGTCAATATTGGGCACACATAATCTTTGCTTTAACCTCAAAGTATCATCTCTCACTTCAAATTCAGAATTTGGATTCGCTTTCAACTTCTCAATTAACTTCACTAAATCTGGATCTCTTCTCTGAGCCTCTTTGATTCGTTCAGCCAAAATAGGTCTCAAATTTAAAGTAGCTATCAATATATCATTCTGCTCCAGATTCAAATCAACATTTAGTGCTCTCAACTGCGCTAGGCTAGGTAACCTCAAGAACTATACTTGTGCCACACTGTTATATGATTTCCTACTCCATGCATCAGCTACAACATTAGCTTTGTCAGGATGATACTCAATTGTACAATCATAGTCTTTTAACAATTCTATCCACCTCCTCTGTCTCATATTTAACTCCTTCTGGGCTAACATATATTTCAAATTTTTATGGTCAATGTACACTTGAAAAGTTTCTCCATACAGGTAGTGTCTCCAAATTTTCAAAGTAAATACTACTGCAGCAAGTTCTAGATCATGAACTGGATAATTAAATTTATAGGACCTCAATTGTCTCGATGCATAAGCTATGACTTTACCATACTACATCAGTACACATCCTAAACCCTGATGCGATGCATCACTGTACACAACATAACCTCTAGAACCTGATGGGATAGCTAACTTAGGTGCTGAAGTTAACCGATGCTTTAGCTTCTCAAAACTCCTCTGACAATCATCACTCCATTTGAAAGCCACATTCTTTCTCAGAAGTTTTGTCAAAGGGGCTGAAATCAGTGAAAACTCCTTGACAAATCTTTTGTAATACCCAACTAATCCAAGGAAACTTCGAATCTCAGACACATTCTTCAGAGCCTCCTACTTCATTACAACTTCTATTTTCTTTTGGTCCACCTGAATGCCCTGTCCAGACATGATGTGACCCATAAATACTACTCAATCAAGCCAAAATTTGCAATTGTTGAACTTAGCATATAACCATTTCTCCCTCATTGTCTAAAGAACCAGTCTCAGATGTGCCACGTGATCTTCTTTACACTTGGAGTACACCAAAATGTCATTAATAAAGACAATTACAAATTGATCTAAATAAGGTTGAAACACATTATTCATCAATTCCATAAAAGCTACCAGAGCATTAGAGAATCCAAATAGCATTACCAAAAACTCGAAGTGCCCATATTTGGTTCTAAATGCACTCTTAGGAACATCCATCTTAGCTATCTTCAGCTGGTAATATCCCGATCTCAAATGTAACTTTGTGAACACCTTAGCTCCCTATAACTAATCAAATAAATGATCAATCCTCGGCAATGGATATTTATTCTTAACTATTATCCAATTCAATTGCCGATAATCAATGCACAATCTCAGGGTTCCATCCTTCTTCTTTACAAACAATATCGGAGCTCCTTAAGGTGACACACTAGGCCTGATGAAACCCTTATCTAACAACTACTGCAACTTGGTTTTTAGTTCCTTCAGCTCAACAGGTGCCATTCTATATGGAGGAATTGATATAGGAGTGGCACCTAGGACAATATCAATAATGAACTCTGTCCCCTATATGGGGGTAATCCTAGTAGTTCAGTCGGAAACACATCCAGAAATTCCTTAAAATCTGGAATGTCCTAAATAGTTTGTTCATTCCGTGTATCCACCATGTGGGCCAGATAAGTGTCACATCCACCTCGGATCAATCTCAAAGCACTCAAAATTAAAACTAGTCGGGCTGGCACTGCCTGACTAACTCCTCAAAATACCACTCTCGGCTGATTAGGGGATTCAATCACTACCTCCTTAGTATAGCAATTTATCACTGCCCTATGAGCAGTGAGCCAGTCCATGCCTAAGATGAGGCCTATCTCTCTCAGCTACAAAATGATCAAATCAACTTCTAATTATGCTTGATCAATCCGAACTATACACTTTTTACATATCTCACCGATCATTATTGTACTACACACTGGAATGCTCACTACCAACCCACATTTCAGTATCTCTCGCTCACAATGCAATCTAGATGCCAGATGTGGGGTGATGAATGAATGGGTAGATCCTGGATCTACCAGTGCATATGCCTCAAAATTAAAAACATTCAACACACCTGTTACCACATTTGGAGAATTCTGTGCCTCCTGTCTGGTAATGGCATAGACCCTAACCTGAGATTGTGGCTCGTTGCTCTGTACCTCAGTCCTAACATTGGGCCCTGCTAATCGAGTCCTACCTCTACCTCTGCCTCTCTGTGTAAGTCTGCCAACTCTATTCTGCTGAACTGTAGTCTCAATCATAGTTCTTCCTCTAGCTGCATACTATGTTTCCAATATCTCAGGACAATCTTTGATCTGATGCTCATATGAGCCACATCGAAACAATGCTCCCGTTATCTGCCAACACTCACCACCATGCTTTTTACCACAGTGCTTACATTTAGGCAATTGGTGCAACTGACTGGCAGGCATTTGTCCTTTTCCTCCCCAAGACTGAACAAATCTATCTCTTCCTCGAGATCCAGATAGTCTCGATCTAGACTGGAATCGAGACGATATGTTTTGACACTTTCTGAAGCTTTTACCAGAATTAACCTGAGACTCATCCTGCCTCTTACCTCTAACCTCCTGCTTACTCTCTGCTTGACCATCTTTCAACAATTATTCAATTCTGATCGAGGCCGCTCGAAGTTCTATAAACCTGCTCAAGTTAGAAATGTTTAGTGTCGTTCTGATCTCCAAGTTCAAAGCATCCTCAAATCGTCTACATTTTTCTTCTTCAGTTGGGATCAATGCAGTTGCATATCCCATTAGCTCATTGAATTTTATCTCATACTCTACCACTGTGAGTCTGTCTTGCTTCAGGTCTAAAAATTCTTTCATTCTCCGATCTATGTAAATCTTTGGCATGTAGTTCTCTCGGAACACTCTCAGGAAATCCTCCCAGGTCAAACTACAAGGTCTGGTGGTACTGCCCGGAATAGTTTCTAACCACTGATATGCAGGATCTTACACAAGTGAGACAGCATAGTCGAATCTCTTATCTGCCTCACAGTCCATTTGATCGAACACTCTTTCAGTTCGCTCTAGCCACCCTTCTGCCTCAGCCGGGTCTGTACTTCCATAGAAGTCTACAGCTCCTTGCTTTCTCAGCTTATCATATCTTCTTTCTCGCCTCATAGGAATTCTCGGAGGCATCTGTGCAAACTTAGGTACAGGAGACTCTAAATTGACTCCTATAGACTCCATGTCAGCTGACCCTCCAATGTGATCTCCTATGAAAGGTGACCTATAACAAACAAAAGTTGTGATCACTATCGGAATATCTCACTAATTATCATATCTCAACTCATATTTGTCCCTAAAGATGCCAAACCATACTCTGATACCAAAAATGCAACATCCCACTACCACAAGATACATACCCAAACATTCAAGCATATTCAAGTACATATCCTATGATAATGGCATGTTAGAGCAAAAGCAAATCCAACTTACACATGGCATCATTTAACATAATCGGAAGTCATTAAATTTTAAAACCCATTGATTGCATTCATTCACAAATCTTACACTATTTCCACCATACACATATGTACAAAACCTATTATAGGTTCTAACAAAACTACAAAATAAATGCTACAACACTTCTGGTGTCAGCTGACAGACCTCTAAACCATTTTTCTATCCAAAAGATTCCTTAAGCCTTGACTAAGGAACTAGGTCTCCTGTCTCGTACCTGAAAAGCCACATTGCAATTTTTGATGAGTTTTGCAAACTTAATGAGTGAACTATCATTGATGAATTCACCGGTTTACATATACACATCACATATATCACAGATATTCATTTAGAACATATAATTATTTTTTAGATACTCACACAATATGGCATAACATATGGTCACTCATTACAGCTTTGCAAATCATTCACAAATTTCAATCTTATATGAACGCTATATGCATGAGACTCACATTCGTTCTTATTGTTATAACTGAGTACCTATCACATACTTATACAAATATTGGCCCATAGGGCTCAATCAAAACAGAATCACGAAGCATAACTCTACGTGCAAAACATATATCACGGAGCAAAGCTTTACGTGGAAGCACTTCATACTGGCAACTCAAGACACAACGCCTTTATCTGAACATGCATTTTATGAAATGTAACAAATTCTAAATATCTCATATATCACAATCTTATACAAATGCTCAGACAAGATTTCACAGTCATTGGACCTAAGTCCGGCATTTAACTTTCGTTGAGAATCAAATGTCGAATTCATTTCAAATCAAAACACTCCCAATACATGTCTGACTATTAAGCTCCTCGAGCCTCATGTCCATAATCCAGAAGCAACTCACAAATAGTTCAATAATATTGGAAGTTTAACAAATCAAATTACATTCAAATCAAATCAATCCTAGGAAATCATCTAGGTTGACTCACAATACACTCCAAGAAGCTATTGCCTGGATGGTCTGGCAATGTCCGACTGGCGTCTAATGTGCTCCTCTAAAACATACACAACACATTCATAAATATCATATTTTTGCACAAATGTACAAGTGTTCTTTTATACACATCAATATATAGAAACTATAAACAATGCATGTTCAATGACAATTTCGGGTATCTTATAGTAATTTTTATCATCAAATCAATCAGATATCAAAGCCCTCATTAATATAATTTGATAATTATAATTTGGACCAAAATAAAATAATGTGAAATCAATTTCATAACCTAATTAACCACTTCATATTTTCTACCCATATGATTTCAGGTCAACTTTGCATAATTAATCTGGTAGTGTAAATGACAAAATTAGGCAAAACTTCCTTTTAGAAGTTTTTTTTCAGTGTTTTAAATTTCTAATAACTCTAAGATCATCCAATTTGATCTAGTATTCAATGAGTTATGCAAAAAATACCACAGACAGTGCACATTTGAACTTTTGGCTAGTACATGATCATTCCCTCTAATTGTACAACTCATATCTTTCAGCTCAGATATCCAAAAATTACAAACTTTATATCAATTTAAAGCAAAGAGAATAAGATACAATTTGGTGAAGACACCTCAATCTAATTTGGACTATATCAGTACAGTTTTATTCAATAACTATAAGATATGATTTCTTTCCTTGGTAGTGCTTTAGCTTAAGCTATGACTCAATTACATGCCAATTTTGAAACTCTTAGAGATAGAATCAAAATTTGACTTCTTCAAGAACGTTGTAGTCTTATGTCTTTAGTTTAATATTAATTAAAAATCAACTCATTTAGAAATCTACATCTCAAGTTATAATTATAATATCGAAGCATGTTCATGAAAATGTTCCAGTTCATAACATTCCAGCAGACTTCCACACTTTCATCCTATCAATCATTTTCAAATTAATTCAGATAGCTCTAAATGTTTATGGAGAGAAAGAAAAATTTCTTAGGAATCCATTTATCTAAGTTTCAAGTCATTTGGAGTTTGGATGAAAAAGTTATAGCCAAAAGGCTTAAAGTTGTTCAGTAAAAATACTATAGTTCATAAACTACATGCAACCCATCACCTTCTTTCTCTCTCTGAAATGCAGGTTGTGTTCTTCATCGAACACTGCAGATTATGCTCTCTTCATCTTTCATTTTTTCTGGATTTCAAACTTATATCTTCCCTAATTCCCTTAATTTCGACCCCCAATTTAGTTCAGATCATCCATAGCAAATCAAAATCCATAATTATAAACAAACATCAAAAACCATGTATCTTTAACGTATATTTCATACTTTTCTACAAACTTTTTCCCATCTTCTTTCCTCCTTCATTCCACATTTTTTCTATCATCTTAATCCTACTTGAAACATAACAACACATCTTATGCAAGAATCATCTTTTCTACACCCCTTTTAGTTCAACATAACACAACAAATCAAAAATCCAAGATTCAACATAAACATCAAAACAAATCACTATTCACACATGCATGTTGTCATGTTTTTGCATTTTCAAGTTTCTGAACTTTCCATCTTCTACATCTTCCCACTAAATTTTTCATTCTTAATTCTTATTTTCGGCATTTCTATACCTAAAAACAGCACATTATGCATGGTTTTTCATCACTTTCTACATAGTTTCTGCACTTTCATTTTTCTGCAAATTTTCTTTTCTTCTATACATTCTCTATTTTATCACCGAAATCCTATCCCACTCATGCATGCAAACACTCAAACATCATCAAACAAAAATCATTTATGATACCCATACCTCTTTCGATGGATGGAGAATAACAAAAATGAAGAGAAACAAAACAAGATTTGGATTGAAGTGCTTACTTGCAAGGTGTAAGAAACAAAAGCCAAGTGCACAAACATAAGCAATCAACTGTTTTCAGTGTTTGATGAACAAAAAGAGAGCTTGGTGATGTTGGTGTTTACGGTGAAGAACATACATGAAAGCTACATTAATTTCTTTTTATCAAAGACAAGACCACATGTAGGCATAATACCTCTCCACAGGTCACCTATGCATGTGGGGCATTTGTCTACATCTAAGACTGCCACTTGTTGTGATGCCTTTTGTTTATTTTATTATTATTCTTTTTTAAAATCCAAAACAAAATACCCCAAATTTTCAAAAATTCTAAAAAATTTACCAAAATTTTGAAAGAATTAGATTATTCTCCAAATAAATTTTTAGCCCCAATAATTCACAATTCATATTTTAATTACATTTTAACAATTAATTATACCCGAATAATGTCAATGAACGCATGTACAATTTTTCTTTAACGTATCAAAATAAATTTCACTTATGTGTGAATATACAATGATGCATGAGCATGAATTATGCTTCTTAATTTCTCATTAATCTCTAATAAATACCATTTTAATCTTAATTCAAGTAACAAGATGTTACAGAAACTGCCTCTCTATTATGTAGGGGTAAGGCTGCGTACTATTAGACGTCCCCAGACCCCGCTTCACTGTGGGACTTAGGACTGGCTGTGATGATGAGGAAGAACATTTAAAAGCTAGCAATTCTGTTCACCCTCTCAAAAGAGACTTGAGAAATAGTTTTGAGGATACTATCAGAGGCTGGACATTTGAACAACTCGTGATTGATAAATCGAGAAAAGTTCAAAGGAATTTTAATAGGAACATAAACAAGGTACGATTTCTTATGTTTCTTTTTTTTGTTTTATTCAAATTAATCCATTATCAAGATCCATTCGAAATCTGTAAAAAAATTTATTTTCCGCGGCATCCATGATTTGATCAAGATTGGATTCCAACAGTAGTATCAGAGTTTTCTTTAATTGTTTAACTTGAATTGAGGCTTGACTGTTATTGATTTTAATAAAATTTAAGGTTTTAAGAATTGATTTTTTGTCTATTCTTGTCGACTATTAGTTGGTATGCTCTGGAATTTTATACATCGATTATTGTTCTGAAAAATAAAATTCTTAAATCTAGAAATTGTTTCCACACTTGCTCCTTATTTTTGAGTTTTGAAATTTGTGTTTCTCTTTTTGAAAAATAAAACCCTTGAGAGCATGTATATGCATATTGCCATAGTGTTGTTGTAATAAAACCTCTGTTTTTGAGTTTTGGCTTCTAAAAATAAAAACATGTATAATGCATCTTCTGTTTATACGCGTTGATTGTTCATATTTTTACATTTTTCCTTTTAAAATTTGATTTTGCATTTGTTTTATTCTGTCGATCCATGTGACTATTATTTGATTGTGAAAAATATTTTCACAATTGTTCCCTTTTTCACTTCTGGTTCTTTATGCTTCTGGTTTACGACTTGGATATGAAAAATACATGTTTACTGAATCAATCACTAGTGGCTTAAATAACCCTTGGTGAGAGACAAACCAGTGATGGTTCACTGTAAGTGATTGTGAAACTGGTGACATCCCATTGGTGTAGATGGGCGATCATTGCCCATCTATGGAAGCAAATGACGAAAGGAGGGGACAATGGAGACCAGGTGATGGCAGAGGGTGGAGGCAATGATTAAGAAACGTGAGAGGCGTTAGTTGCAAAAATGTGCGAGATGGTTGGAGAAACTAAAGTGAATCACACGTTATTACAATGCTTATTATACGATATATGAATGCACGAGAAGGGGGGGTTGAATTGTGTATTC
>JANVCQ010000009.1:20906478-20918253 GCA_025531925.1 Erythroxylum plowmanianum | reverse complement strand
GTAGCCTTATCTCTCTAGTTTAATCTAAATTAAGAATCATCTCATTTGGATAACTAGAGCAAAAGTTATGGCTAAAATACCGAAGCATACTCAATGAACATATACATTTTCCAGCTTTTTAAATTCCAACGTATCATATATACCCCATATTGTACCTAAACCATTTTTGCCATTCTATTTCAAATTCAAGAATTTTCCTTTTCTCTACACATGAATAATCGCCAACTATTTCTCATTTAATAGAAAGGTTCGGGATCCAACAAGCACCCTCAGCAAAGGCTCACAAACTCGGATGACAAATTGGCATTGAAATCAAAATTCTCTGTTTTTTAGTATAATATTACAAACCTCCATTCTAGCATTAAACCTAGTATATTGAGATGCAGTCTACTTATTACTTGTAAATATCTGTTTTAACTCTTTCTTCATTGAAACAAAAGACTAAAGTAATAAGAAAGTTATTGCAAATCTTGTCACAACAGGGCGAAACAAGTTTTTACCATTAGTAAATTCCTTTCTCATCAAATTCAATACCCATGTATGATTATAAATGAACTTTGTCACATTTTTAACTTTCTGCATAGTCTCATCAATAACAGGAAAATATCTAGGATCTCCTATATTCTCCATCATTAGGTCAATACAGTGTGCAACACAAGAAGTTCAAAAAAAAGAATCATATATATTCTGCAACATTTTTCCTACCGCTTTATAAGTGGAATCATTGTCAGTAATAAGCTAAACAATGTTTTCTGAACCTATTTCTTTCACAATTTCATCAAATATCGCAAACAAAGTTTTAGTATTTCTAATAAGGTCAGATGCATCAATAGATTTCAAAAACATAAAGTCATTTGTAGAATAAACTAAAAAAGTAATAATAGGCTCTTATCTCTTATTTGTTCAACCATCACATGATTGAACATCCATAAGTACCCCAATTTACTATTCTTTCTGCCAAATAACTTCTAATTTCAGAAATAAAATAACTTAAAAGTTTACTTCTTAAGTTATCAATCGAAGGATATTTGTATCCCAGACCATAAGATGCTATTGCATCCATCATATGTTGAAAATAATAAGACTGAGAAGCATTAAATGATGAACTTGTATCATACCACCATCTAGCTACTGCCATATCGACATTGTGAGTTGCATCCTCGATTGCATTGCACTACGAATTGAAAGTTGAGCTCCAGCAGTTGTTCGTGGTGCAAAGAAACTAGTTACCTGCCTTATTGTCTTCCTCACTTCAGGTTCATGTACTTCTTCTTGTGCCTGAGATGGAACACCACCAGTGCCATTACCATCACTATTACTACCCCTATCACTACTACCTTCAACATTTCCACAATCACTATGGAAGTTAGAAAACAAACTTCTACTACCAATTTCAAAAATCAACCTTTCCTTTCTATCTCTCTCATGTTGATATTCATCAAGCAATGTTTTCATTTGTCACTTCACATCATGACTTACTTTTTTACAAGATTTCACATCTTCTTTAACCCCAACTAAATATTTTTTTAATCAGGTGATTCCTTCACATTTTAAATGCTTGTTACAAAACAAGCAAATCGTATGATTCCTCATATCGGGAACTAATGCAGCATGAATCCAAACTGAATCATTGTATCTTCTTGAAGTGAGCTGATCAGGAGTACTTGAACTTTCTTCCATTTATCTGTAAAAAATAAATGAATGCATATATCAAAATAAAAACACATAATTTCATTACACAATATGCATATCCATCTTATATAATATAACTCATTTTGTATGATTACATTATACATACATAAATAATTTCCATTTCCAATAATTTCATTTATAGCAATTTCCAACAATTTCAATTTAATCATTACAAAACATACATGAACAATTTCTACTTCTAACAATTTTCAACAATTCCTTTTCTAACAATTTCGAACAATTACAATTTAAAGTTTTAAACGTCACAAAACATACATAAATAATTTCCATTTCTAATAATAACAAAACATACATAAAATAATTTTCATAAACAACAATCACAAAACATACATAAGATAAAGCAATTCC
Source organism: Erythroxylum plowmanianum (assembly GCA_025531925.1). NCBI lineage: Eukaryota > Viridiplantae > Streptophyta > Magnoliopsida > Malpighiales > Erythroxylaceae > Erythroxylum > Erythroxylum plowmanianum. The sequence goes on along the minus strand of JANVCQ010000009.1, from coordinate 20,916,192 downwards.
ACCTTCAACATTTTCCAGTTCCATACTTTGATGAAATATAATTTGGAACTAGAATTACCATGAATACCTTGAATCACATAATTAATTAGCAAAATTAAGGTAGCTATATATTTGTATACATTGTTTTTGAGTTTTTTTATACCCTAAATTTTTTTGATAAAGTAACACACCTTATATATTTGTATATATTGCTTTTGAGTTTTTTAATATAAAATTAATGTAGAATCTAACATGTAAAAGTCTTACTTAAATGATGTAGTCAAGTTAGTTGAGTTAGATAAACCTCATTTATAACTGGTAAAAGTTTAACTTTTGTCAAATGAATTATATGATATATTTGTAAAATAAGAATAATAAATTTATTTCATTCATAATTAAGTATAGATTAATGCTAAAGGAAATTGGTATGGTAAGCAAACACTTAACTTTATAATATTCTGATTTATAAAATATGATTTTGTATCTATATGTCTATTAAATTAAGTATTAACAAAACTAATAATAATCAACAATTCAATCAATGCAACATACTTCCAAGTTCCATTAATCACACTTCACTCTAGACCAGTTCCTTCCACACTTTCATAGTTTCATTACACATCTACATTTTGTATCTATATCTCTATTAACAACTTCAATAAACCAATTTACAATTTTCACTTTCACACCTCCACAATTCCATTCCACTCCACCACAATTTACATCCACAGTCGGCAATCCACAATGTAACAACAAATTAATATATGCGATTCCCAATTCACAAAAACACCAACATTTCCATTCACAATTCACAAAATACATAAACAATTTCATTCACAACAATTCACAAAAAACCTTAAGTCATAACACATACCCAGTTATTTCAAAAATTCAACAATAATTTTTGAGGTCAAGGACGTCGGGTAGATCTAGCGTGAAAAAGGAGAGATCTGAGAGTGGCTGAGGCATCAATGGTAGTCTTTGATGGCATCAATGGGCATCGATGGCGGTAGGCGCCAATGTGTGAGAGAGATAAAATATTGGGAGAAGCGATATGGGGTGTCGGTGGTGGTGGGTGGCCTGGTGTGTGTCGGTGCTCGATGGTGGTGATGGGCATGATGGTTGGTGGGTCGAGAGAGATAGTGAGAGTTGAAAGAAAAAAGTCGAGTGTGGGAGTGGAATAAGAGGAGGACGACAACAACAGCGCGACGGACATCGGTGTGAAGGTTGCTGGGTCGGCGATAGTGACAACGGTGAAGAGCAGAAGAATAGAGCTGCGACGGGAATGAGAGTGTGAGTGAAGAGATGAGATGAGAGATAGGTTAGAGAAAAGAAGAAGAATGCGGGCGTTTTAGAAATTTTGGATTAAAATTTTTAGTTTTTTGTAGATATACCCGTAGAGTTTTAAAAAATTTTAGTACCGACTAGTATTACAAATACAATTTGTACGACTGGTGCAGTACAAAATAGGTTGGTACAGATCGGCATTTAAATTCGATATAGATAACTTCCTATCTCGCACTATTTCTCGACTGGCACAATATGAGACGCAAAACCCAACATTTGAGTACTTAAAATTCAACTATCTTAAAATGCTTGTACTGGAAGAAATTACTTGTAACTAACGAAGTTGAAAAAACCAACAACACAGCTACTCTAACTACAATATTGAACAAGTTCTGTTTGAGAATCAGCTGAATCCCAAATATTGATTAGATGATTAACGTCAATTCAAAATCCCCAAATCAACTAAAAAATGAGTAAAATAGTCTCGTTGCCAGATGGTACCATTTTCTTATGCTGTAGCCAAGCAGAGCCGTCAAAATCAACATCTTAGTAACCATGAATAATCTGGGAGCACTTATTCTTGATCCAACGAATGCCATTCTTCAAAGAAGCCTTGACCCTACCTTCCACACCGTAAACCTTATATTTTGCAACTCTCCTCTTTCTCTGCATCTCCGGATCGCTAAAACCCCAGGGCTTTGACGCGCTCTGTCTCGGCCGATTAGCCCTAGTTGCAGCCGCCAGATCCGGCGAGCCGGGCCGAGACGCGTAGATCTGGTTGTTATTCCCAAAGCTCCTCCCGCTCACGATCTCAGCTCTCCTCCCAACTCCGTAAGGCCTTTGACCCGACCCATAGTCCTCCATCTTCGGTAAAAGAATCGTTCGTGGTTTAAGAAACTTCTGGTTTCATAGAAGTAAAGGGTATGGAAGGAAGCGAATAACAGGGGGTGTAAGATAAAAGCAATGCGTGAGTGACTTTTTGAGTTTTGATCTCTGTGCTCGAGGAAAATGTATTAAAAAAGAAGATTTCAGAAAAAGGTAACAGAATAAATTAGGGGAAAAAAAGGGCCTTTTCAGTGACTAGATTCGCGTAGCTGGAAGGAACTCGAGGTTTATGTTCTTTTGGGCGGTGAACAGCCTTGACGTTCCTCTGGATTTATGGTTCTTTACAAAAAGGGGCGAAACACGATCAAAGGTGTCTTGTCTCCCTCAACTCATGTAGGATTGTTCAGCTTACCAAACATGTCTGAAGGGTATGAAATATTTCGTTGAGTAATAGTTTGGAATCCATTTTGACGCTCGCATCCCAATTTTCATACATACAGATGCAGCATTTCAAAACTTCCCCATGTAAGGCTTATTAGTTTCCTTTCAAGTTCATCGTTTATTCTATTGCCCTCAAACATTGTATTCGATTATCCCTACAACTACCAGAAAATAAATCTTGGATTTGGACAAAACATTATTCATGACAAATGTTTGCGGATACCAGCTCGAAATTTAATCCGTCATTGATCAGGCAACGCCTGTAACACCTGCTATATCCCGCAGTTGTCTTGTGAGTGTATATACATGAAACATCAGCTGATTCAAAAACTTCCGTCATTCTAGAATCAGGCATGCAAATTGGACGTTAACAAAGGGTTCAACACCATGAAATTTATGATCAGGATGGAGTTCAACAGAAAAAACAGAGTTATATTTCAAACAAAACTGTCGTAAGACAGTTCGGCTAAACGTAGCCAGAGGGAGTAAGTTTAAGTCCGAGATCAACACCTACATCTTGCTCCGACAAAATCTTTTCTGACAATCCAACAAAAGATGTGATGGTTGGAACGTGTAATGGTTGTGGAATACAGATTTGCCGAGAAGGGCACGAGGTTATCAACAATGATCTTGATCGGTAACGAATTGCTTGTGGCATAAGTTTGGCAACAGCTGCACTATTGTGGATAAACCCTCTTGGACTTGAAGGAGGAGTTGCTTTCACAGCATGCGAGCTTAGAACAGGCGCCGCTGCCATGAACCGCTGATCACCGTGGTACAGTGCACGTCTTGCTCTTTGGCGCTCTCTCTTGTGTGCATTTTGGTGGCCTCCTAGTGCTTGTGAATTAGTAAAGGCCCTGCGACAAAAATCGCACTCGAATTTTCTGTTGTCTTCCAAGTTTACTGTTTTAGTTAGGATTTCATCGTGTTTAGCCAAGGGAAAACCAAACAGCTTCACTTGTGAGGTAGGCCTATTGTCAGATAGCTGGATTGAGGATCTGTTCTTTGCCATTTCTGTCGGCGAAGAACTTATCTTGTTCAATTTGTGTGCGAATGCCTATATTTATAGGGAACTGATAAATTGGTGCTGAGGACAAGATGAGGAAACTCTACTTTTGGTACCTCGTTAATAAAACTTTGGGTGTATATAATATCTTGTAAAGGAACAAGATAGGATCATAAATTTGATAAATTAAATTAACCTTATGTTGGGAAATCAGAGCTAGATTTGATTCGTGTGCAATACAATAAATATGAAAATTTTTTGTATACTTTTTTAAAGTCAAGATCACTTAAATTTTATAAAAGGATTAACATATTTAATATAATAAAGCATGAATTATAATTCATACTTTTTTTTAAAGTTTAATTCTTTTCTTGTCGTTTTTTTAATCATTTCTAAAATTGCGTCGTCTTAATTACCATAGTCACTCAAGTGCTTGATTTCGAATGGTATCTATAGAATGTGTTGAGAGAACTATATAATTATTGGAGAGAAGGTAGGCAAGAAATGATAGTTTCTTTAGAACTTAAGCTTATTTATAATAAGTTTTGGATATTTTAGTAATTTAATTAAAATAAAATTCTATTTTCAATTAAGCTTTAATTAAAATTATAAGTAATTCTAATTAAAAACTAATTGTGCCCAAATAAAATCCAATACCTCATATTGATACTTATTTATTAAATGTCTCATAAACTTTATAATCAAGTTTCTCAAACTTTATAATCAAGTTTAACTTGATTAAAACACCTTCTCTTTTAAACTCAATCTTTGTGTATAACCTATATTAAACTTCTTTAATTTTCTAATTAAATAATATATATGTATAGATCAAGATTAACATCTAATAATGCATCACGATCACCCAAAAGAATGTCAAAGTGGTTTTGAATAACCTTTCTGGGTATAATTTTTCATATAATTCAATCACGTTATCATACAATGTTCCTATTAGATATAAAGTATAAAAATAATGTCTACTTTATTTGAGTCTAATCATATTAGTTCTCCACCATTAGTAATTGATTCAATTAATAATATTTGAAAACTATTTTCAATTGTCATTCCATCTTAGGCAAAGATTTTCCGAATCAATAGTAAACAAGAATAGTGAAACACTTTCAACTATCTTTGTATAGTTTATGTTATATTCAATGACTACTGATTGATCTATCCTTTACTAGAATAGGTCAAAAGTAGTATCAAAACATAACAATCTTTACACGAGGTGGTTTAGAGATTTTAAGTCAAATGGTCACTTATATAATCATCATAATGAGAATGTTCATAGGCGCACAAGTAATGTTCCTAATAGATTTCTCATATAGGGTTAGTTTAGTGAACTTGTTTTCTAATAAGCACCAACTCATTTATTTAAGTATCTTCATACTTTAGTATATGAGATTGATTACTTATTTTATAAGGAAAAACATAACATATGTTAATGTCCAATCTTAATAGAATAATGACCAAGAACAATTTAGAGATAATTTATAATGCAATATGAATCTCATAATTATGATCTTTTTATAATTTCATTTGCAATGTAAATCGACCTTATAAACTTTATCAAATACATCTGAATATGTATAAGATAAAAAATATCTTCAAATAATTATGTAATTAAACTACAACCAACCAATTAGTTGTTGGGCATAAACTAATACCTTATATACCATAAATTATTTTTTGATGTATTAATAAAGATCGCTGCATTAATAGATGTATTATTTTATTTTATTTTGTTCCCACTCAATGGTACATCTTTAAATACTTAAAAGATAATTTATGAAATCTCTCTAACCATTTGATCTTCTTAAATGAAAATAAGGAGACCAACATAATTAGTAAAGTTAAATATATTGTTTCTACTAATTAAATATATAGAATAAGAATGACATATAAAATAACAAAAATATAAAACTTTTTTAATGAGGTTCAGTTTATTAGGTGCACATATTTTTTTGGGAGTTAAAAGTGACTAATTCTCTATTGAATTAATTTGATGGAGATTACAAATCTCTTATATAAATACTAGGTTTATATAACTATATAAATTCTAACCGATACAATCTTATACAACTTATCACCTTACTAAACTCAACTTAATTTAACATGATTCTAATAAGTCTTAAAATCCTTTAAGAATTTGAATTCCACTAAAAATGTATTTTTGTATAAGATTGTCTATTGTAAACATTAAGTCCCAAGTTGTGTATATCATTATTTCTTTTTAAAACATGGACATAGGTATTGACACACAAATGCCCTAAGTCGTGGATCTTACTGCTTCTCCATGTACATGGACACGGGCTCTAAAATGCTCATGTTCCAAATTGTGTCCTCTTTGAAAATTTCTTAACCATGCTAACATGCTCTTGTTCTAGCCCATATCATCACTTTTTTTTTCAGAGTAAAGCACCCTTTGACACACAATTATGTTTACCCAAAAACTTCCAAGAAGTGCTCATTCTTTTTGAAACTTCAGGATTGTATACTTGTATCTATGAGTCAAACACAACAATCTCTACCTTAATAAATATATCCTTTACAAGTTAGGTTTTAGCCTCTTCTAACAATTCAATACATTAATCAAGTTCGAGCAATTTTGAAAATTTTCCTAATAATTGACTTTATGAACATGCCAACTACATTATCAATACTGTGAACCTTCTCTAACAAGATCTCTCCATATACAATCAATTCCATGATCTTATGAAGCCTCACATCTATATGCTTTGTCTTTGCTTGATACATGTAATTCTTTGTCAAATGCATGGCAATTTGACTGTTATAGTGTATTCAAACTCCCACCTTAATTTATGCTCACTTCCTTCACTATGCTATAAGTCATAATGCTTCCTTAGCAGCCTCTACCACTACCATGTACTTTACTTCAATTATAAAAAATGCAACCATAGACTCTAATGTTAATTTCTAACAAATAGTCCCTTTTACAAGAGTAAAAGCATACTATAAGACTTTTTATTATCTAAATCTCATGTATAGTTTGAATTTATATATTCTATAACCAAAGGGTCACCTTACTGATTGCTAAACACATTCTCATGATTTAATACAATTTTTAAGTATTAAACATCCACTTGTTGCTTCTTAATGACAACTTTCATATTTCAACATGTACTTACTAAATTGACTAATAAATGAGCCAAATTCAGCCTGTTACAAATAATCGCATACATTAAATATCCAACTATTCTAGCATATGGAACCTAGAGACATATCATTAACCTTTACATCTATTTTGAGGTACTAGTTTGGGAAATGTTTGAATTGATTTGCCAATGAAGTACTCAAATTCAGAGTTTTCACATGTTTAACCTTGTTTATTTCAAAATTTTCTAATACCTTCATAATGTAGTTGGAATGACATAAGCAAAAGTTTCTAAAGCTTATATCCACATATCCATTTCTAGTATTATTTTTAAGTAGTACTAAAATCTTTTGTCTTAATTTCTCTTCCAGCAAGGCTTTTAGTTTAATCATACTCTTTACAATAATTAATATATCATTAATATGTAATAATATAAAAATAAGTGACCCATCGTCAAGACTCTTAATGTATACACAAGAATCACATTCATAACTTATATAGCCAATTCAAATCATATATGAATCAAATATTTTATACCATTATATGGAGATTACTTCAACTAATAAAGTGAAATTTTCAATATACATATTAGATTCTCCTTTCTAGGTTAACCAAATCGTTAATGTTACTTCATGTAAACTTGTTCCTTTAAGTTGCCATAAAGAAAAATTGCATTATATCCATCAACTCTAAGTACATTCTAAACTAGCTACCAACGCCATCAAAGTCCCTAATAGAAGTATGGAGAACCATAAGGGAAAATATTTCATTATAATCAATCCTCTAACGTTATACATATTTGTTCACTATTAGTCAATTTTTGAACATTTTTCTTTCTTGTGTAATGAATCCACCTCCTCCACTATTGCTTTCATCCATCTATCTTTCTCCCAGTTGTTCATAACCTTTTGAAAAATAGTTAGATCCTTATTACTTATAATGAGTGTGAATGATACTGAGTCTTTTCAACTATATCTAGTTGGTGGCATAATCAGGAATGATATTTTTGGCTCAATGTAGCCCAATATAGCCTAAACACCTCCACGAAAAGAATATAATTTTGGTAATAGTCTAAGTATACTCAAACCATATGTCTTGAGTCATGCTTGGCTTTAAGTTAAGCTCGAGCTACATGTAATAAGAGTTAAGTTAAGCCTGGCCAGAGATAAGCCTGACCCATTATCATCCCCATGATTAATGGTACACTTTATTTTATCTGTGACTATACTATGTTGATGCTCTTCTCTCGACATCATTCTTAAACCAGAATCCTTTTTTAAGACTGCTCCAAGTTGATCTAATTCCCTTTGTACCACCTTATGCTGATCCTAACATATCCTTTTCACATAATTCCCTTAATCAACGTTACATCCGTACTTATTACCATCTATAGTGTTGGGTCCTAACACTTGTATCCCTTTAAAAATTTAGGCCAAAAGTACATTTTGAACCTCAACATTTACGCCAAAATACAATTTTAATCCTAAAATTTTGAAGATTTCAATTTGAACCCTAATGTTTGCAAAATGTTCAGAATAGACCCTAAGTAGATGAAAATTTTAATAGAGTTAAATCTTCGTGAGTTAAATATCATCTCAGTACTGATGTGACATTATTTTTTATGTGTCAATCCAAAAATGAGCTCCTTTGCCATGTAATAGAGTAGGACCCATTATATAAAATTATAATAATTTATTTACATTAATTTATATTAGTACTAAATTAAGGAATTCACTAGTTAGGAATTCAATTCTTTTGCAATAAAAGTAAGGAACTATCCTTGTTGCAAGAATCACATGCATTCTCATATATGCGTATCAACTAAGTTGACCTAATCCTTCCTCCTTATGCTTAGGATCAATCTCCTGATTTTTACTACTACCCCATTATTTAACTAAAAACTTTATGGGGTTTATATGAATCTCAAATTTTTTTCTTTATTTGTTAATGAAAAAAAACAATCAATATAAGATATCATACCATAAATGTTCATTGACAACTGAAGCTAAGGTTAAGCTTCATTGATTCAAGGATCACTGCAAGAATGTGTGGATTTACCGACAGAGAAAATCGTCGGCAAATCTAAATATTACATCGGTATCAAACATTACCGATGAAAAATAAATGGCTAGCAAAGTCGTCGGTAATCAGAGCGTAGTTAAATTTAATGACGAAATGTGTCTGTTGGTAAACAGATATAAACATACTAACGAATTAACAGAATCCGTCGATAAATTAAACAGACAGGTTATCGACGGTAAGAAAATTTTTGTCAGTAATATGTATACATATTTTTTGGTTGTGTCCTTATTCCGTCAGTAAGATGTTAACATGTTTGCCGATGGATTTCAAAAATATGTCAGTAATTGGTTGTTTGAATTTTTTTAAAAAATCGTGCCATTAAAATTTGTTTAATAATCTTATTAAAATGCATACTTTAAACAGTTGTGAATTATCTGTGCATATTAATTTAATTTGTGTATATATTAAATTTGTTGAAAAAGAAAGTAATTGGTAATATAAAGTTCAAAATTTGTTCAATGATAATAAAAACATTGAAGTTTACATAACATATCTTTGTATTTCAAAGCAAATGACTACAATAATTCTAATATCCTGGTGATGGAGGGTGCTCAGAGGTGCTACCCTTCCCCTTCAGCTGCTCAATCTCCTGCCTCAGTTGAGCCATTTGCTCCATTTGCTCTTGCAAGTGAGCCATCTGGTCCATCTTCTCTTGCATGTGAGTCATCTTCTCCATCACCTTATCCAATATGGCCCGAAGCTCTGTGACTTTTGACGATTGTGGTTGTCTAGTAGATGTTGCTATACTAGACATAGAAGATTGCAAATAACGAGTATTTGCAAATGAACCTAGCCCGAATATCCGTCCACGATGGTCCTTACCACCAATAACATCAAAATACGTTTGAGTCTCATCAACAGATCGTTCCTCTAGAGACTGGCACTGAATGGTTTATTGTATTTAGTCCTATTAAAAACCAATGTTTACGTTAGTAAGAGCTTATTCATAATTGTAAAACTAAATGATTATAAAAGAAATAAT
>JANVCQ010000009.1:20887072-20906378 GCA_025531925.1 Erythroxylum plowmanianum | reverse complement strand
ACTCTATAGACTTTTAAAAAATAAATGTTTTAGAATTTCATTCTCTTAATTAGAGAAATGTAGGAGAGGTTGTTGGTGAAGCCAATATTGAATCTATCTTTAGTTAGGAGTTTTATTGTTAACCAAAGGATGATGGAAGCTTTAGGAGATTGTTGGTGTACCATACTAACTTGTCCAAAGTATTATTTGATAACTTTTATGAGAATTCCATACATTGGTTTTTGAACGAGTTAGAACTATTCCTTAACCAAATGACAAAGTACTCCACTTCATATTAGGGGATGTATCCTAGAAGTCTTTCTATAATATAGTATCTTTGGTATTTTCAACAATGTACATATCACTACTTTTTAAAAATAGGCTCCCATCTATATGTTTCATCTCTTAACTTAGAACATATTTGTAACCATCCTTATGCATTTACACAATGCAAAACCATTATCGAATTTTAAAGAACTATTAGGTGCTATTGCTATTATGTGATAATGAGTCTTAACAAAAGATGTAACATATTACATGCTTCTTTGTATAAAATATGACCTATGGTGATGTTTTTTTTCTTCTTTTTTTTTTACAAGGCCTAAGATGATAATAAGCTTGTATCATGTCATTTTGATGATAAAGACAATTATATGAATAAAAAGAATATTGCATGCTCTTTTGGTAGGATCTTGCATGAAAGTTATACCGATTTTTGGTTTTTGAACCTTATTTTCTAAGTTTAGAATGTAAACTATACATAAAAGTACAAAATCTTTTCTTTCATACCTAGAAGATAATGTATGAGCATTTAAGTTTTCATATCAAATGTTATATACCCATGTGATAACTAAGGTAGTGGCTCATAATTATAAACATAATTTGTCTTTAGAAAAATTATCTTAGGCTCTAAGTATGCTATTTAAATGTAAAAACTATTTATAGTAAATCTTGACAATGATTCTTTGAGAATATTGATCTCCTTATTCAATGTCTCTTTCTCATGCAAAAAATCATACTCATTATCATTATGAACAACAATTTTTGTGATGACCTTTATATCATCCTCATTAGTTTCACTTGTGAAATTATCATCATTATAAATTTTCTTATCCTAAAGATCTTAAACACCATACATTTTATATTTGGAGCTAATTCCTCTTAATACAATTCATTCATATACATATTATAAGTAATGAGTCATCTAACGAGCTCTTCTAATGGCAATATTCTTAAACCTTTGATGAAGGCCTAAGACATTTTCTTATTAGTTCATGATTATTATAAGTCTTACTAATGCTTTTAAATTAATTAATGATATAAATAAGGTAAGTACAAATATTAGAAATTGATTCATATTTCTACTTAACAAATTAAAAAATTAGAAATAAATAAGGGAACTCCATCTTCACAAATTAACCAAAATGCATATTAGGCATTTCATCAAACACCTTATATACATCAACAAATCATCCCAACTTCACAAACAAATTTGACAACTTAACCTTCTAACACTAACATATCAACCTAAAGTTGTTATCCTTTCACAAATGGACATATTGCCAAAATATAGTGAGCGCTCAAACGTGGACGATCTTCATCCCATTTCTTCTTTTCAAACACTTCTCTTCTCACTATGTCAAATTGTTTTCTAAACAATTACCAACAAAGTTGGACCATGTAATCACTATCTTTTGTTTTATATTTTATAAAAAAGAGTCTTTCCATATAGGACTTAGTTACAGTTCTAAAAATTGATTGTGATAAAACAATTTTTAATTGAAAGCATGTGTCCAGGGACATATAGGCATTTTATCAAACACCTTATGTTCATCAAATAATCATCCCATTATACCAACCAAATTCACATTTCCCCCTTCTATCACATACATTTCGACATATAACGTTGTTATCCATTCATAAAACACCAAAACATAGAAAAAAATCAAAGACACAAACTAATTAATTAAACTACAACACCCACGGTCAACATGTATACCTCAACGAAAATGGTGCCTTACTCGGAGAAGAGGATCGAAAGTAGCATGATGTCACCGGACGCAACATGAACGGGAGACGACTTCATGCTGGAGGAGCAAACACAGCTATTAGGGCCGGAGGAAGAGAGAAGAAAGAAGGGAAGAGAAGAACGAAGGAGAGACGGAGATGGGGGAGAAGGGTTCTATGGGAGTGTTTTAAGCTAAACAAAATGAAGTCGTTTTGTTTTAAAGTTTAAGTTAATAATGTTCAAATGCAAAGCCACGACGTCATTCTTGTTGTGTATATTACTGATGGTAATTTTTTTAGTCGCTAAAGTCCGTCGCAAATTTTGCCGCTACGAATTCCCTCTATATTTAGCGACGAGTATTGGTACCGTCACTAAATTAATCAATCTTAGTGACGGAAAGCATATTTTTGTCGCTAATTTCCAATGGTTTCTTTTCCATCGCTAATCTATAGTTTTCTTGTAGTGGATGAGATTAATATATAGGGATAGGAGAAGCACAAGTAATGGAGTTCGACCTAAAAGGAAAAACATAGTTTGTAGCCTTACCTTCAGTTACCCTCCGTAAAGATTTATGCTTTAGAATTGCTTTTGCTTCTTAACATCATTATCCACTAGGTTGAACAAAGAAAATTCATAAGGAATAAAAGGTGTGAGGCATCCTAGTGTTGTGATGACTCGCATGATATTAATCTAAATAGAAAAAGACTTATTAAAACCATTAATATTTGCTTTGCAAAGTCTTAAAGTGAGGGATCGTTGGTAGTTCCCACCCCAAATCAACCGTTAAGAAACCACCCTACACCATATATGGAAGCTCCCACTACAAGTCCTAGTGGGAATCCTCCTCCATGACGCACGCCACCAGATAGCCACTAAAATCCAAATAAGGTGAACCCAAACATCTAAAAACCTTTTCAAATTCAAGACCATGTCTTAGGCCTAAAGTCACCTTGCGCCCTAATGATTTAATAGTTTTTCCTGTGGCACCACCTCTTTAATTCCTGAACCTAAGTCCACCTTTGGTGCCAAATTATGAATTTCATATACTGGAGTGCCAGATATTTATCCACACTGACAACAACATCCTTTTATACTTTGCTCTCTCACTAGATTACCAAAACATCCTTCATGAATGCTACTATTTCCAATTAGTGAATTCCTTAATTAGGGATCAATATAAATTAATGTAAATAATTTTTTAATTTTATATAGTTGGTCCACTCTATCATATTATAGTGAGGCCCACTTTTTAAGTAAAATAATAAATAATGTTATGCCATCATTGACGTGACATTTAACTAATAGACATTTAACTTCGTCAAATTTTTCGTTTATTTAAGGCCTATTATAAATATTTTGTAAATGTAGAGCTTAAATTGAACGCTTCGAAATGTTATGATTGAAATTGTATTATGATGTAAATGTTGAGGTTTAGAATATACTTTTGGCCTAAACCTTTAGAGTAGCCAGTGAAAGTACACTTCTTTGATTTTAATTCAAACTTATACCTATCATCATTGAAAATATGAATGCATGTAAGACATCTAAATATCTTCCAATTTGAAAGACTATGTTATTTCCTTACCACACTTCCTTTGCACTCATTCAATGATGTCCAGAGTGATCTTTTGAAGAGGTAACGCACCATACTCACTACTTTCACTTTAAAAAAATCAGGGAGCCATGTATTCATCTTTAAAAACTTGGCCCTTTCAGTTATGAATCTATTTATGTTTTACAAAACACCATTATGTTATGGCATTTTCCAAACTGTATAATATCTTAGAATTCCATAATCCATTCCATACTCCATATAGAATATCTAAAATTGCAGCTTATATACTTAGTATTGTTGTTTGATCTTAATTACTTTATTTTTCTATCTATCTAATTTTTTACCTAGCCTTCTATGCCTTGAACTTTGTAAAGACCTCAAAATTATGGTTTAATAAGTACACTGAGACTTTCCTTAAAATTCTTCAATAAATCTTATAAAGTACTAAAAAGTCTTTGATTTTGTGCTTGTCCCATCTTAAATGTCATTTTAGACCATTTATCAATCATGAAAAATATACAAAGATCTAATTTATAGTATTTGATGTCCCTTAGCAGGCTTCGTTTGTGAAGTTTTGTCATCTTTCACTCACTGAGATCACCCAGTAGCACATGTTATAAGCCAACACGATCTAACTCTACTACAGTAACCTATTTATATACAACTATGTTCTCTATTAGTTTGTGGATGTTTCTTGTTAGCCTTGGCTTTTTTATTATAGTCAATGCACCATTTATCATCTCAATATTGTCTCTGTCAATTATATTGGCAAAAGCGCTCACATGTAAGGTGTCCAAAGATATCAAGTTCTTTCCCAAATATGACACATTCGAATATTGCAAGACATCCTGACAACAACATCAAACATTTTGATCATAACCTATCATATTTTGATGATTTCTCAAGTTTTATCATCCTAAATACAAATATATTTAAGTTACTTGATATGTTTAACACAAACCAATCCTTATTTAATGTTGTATGATGTGAGAATCTCATATCCATAATCTATGAATCCTATAGTTGATGGGTTAAAATGTAAAGCATATTAGCATAATTAACAAAACATCAAATTTTCTTTTGTCGTCATGCCTTTTCTTGTTTAGAGAGTCCTTCCTAAAATCTCCAATTTGCTCGCACTTATAGTATTATATTGTTTTTATACCTTTGAAGTTAGATCTAAAACTCCCCTTTGACGAGTCATGCTTATACTTCTTCCTCCTACTATCATAGTTTCCCCTTACATACAGTCCTTCAACTTGAGAGCTTTCGCCAGTATAAGTCTCTATTAGATGTGAGTCAATAACGCAATAGTCATTTATTTCACAAAAATTGTCTTCTTACCTAATATGAGAGTAGTCACCGAAAATTCATATGATGTAGGTAAAGAGTAAAGTAGAATCATTGCTTATCTTCATTCGTTATGGTCACCTCAAGTTTTAAGAACGTATTGATATGTTCTTCAAATCTATTCCTCCATGCATCTTAACTTGTATAGTCTTACTTTATATATAACTTATTTGTGAGAGACTTTCATAAGTATTAACTCTATTATACACACACACACACACACACACACACACAAATGCAATCTCTATGATGTGGCACATGACCTTGTTTGATGTAAAAGTTTTATTTTTCTAACCGATTGTGCATATAACTATTCCTGATCGAGCTCATCCATCTTTCAACTTATTTTCTTGTAGCCCTTTTGGCATACCTTATTGCATCAATAAATTCTTCACTCTTCATTGCCTTATTTTAAAATTGTCAGTTTTATTGAACTTTTCCACTTTAAAATTTGCAATTAATTAAAATCGTTGTTACCTTATTTATACTATGATATTACTTATTGAGAAAATATAGGCTAACAAGAATAGAATAGAAAGAAAAACATTAAGAATATAAGAAGATTTCTAACGAGGTTCGATTAATTAGGTGTACTTACATCTTTGATAGCTAATGTCAACTGATTTTCTATAGAAATAATTTGAAGATTATATATTTCATATATATAGACTAATTTTATACAAGGATAATTATATGTAGTTATATAATACAGACTTATACAACTTGCCCCTTTACCAAATTATTCTAACTTAAAACATTATTCTATTATGGAATCTTTCTAGCGTTACAACTTCATAAAAAAATACATTTCCACATAAAGTTGACTATTATGTACACAGTCTTAGATATGGCCATATTATAGGTCGTATATTTCGCTATCTTTTTCAAAAACATGGACATAGATTCTAATATGCTCGTGCCCCCACGATATATATCTTATTATTTTTCTGCATATATAGACATAAGCTTCAATACGTCTGTGTCCGAAATTGTCTTCTTCAAAAAATCCTCTACCACATCATTGTTGTCGTGTTCTAATTTATATTTTCACCTTTAATTTTCAAAAAACACGTTCTAGCAGAACCATATTTATCTAAAGACTTTTGAAAAAAAACTAATTTGCTTTTCAAACGTTCAAAATTGTATGACCGTGAATATAAAAATAAACCATTCACACCCGTTTCTTATTATTATCCGGTCATCGGACTTGGAATCATGCCTAGGAATGTGGAAAAAAGTCCTACTCGCCAAGTGTAAATCATGCATTAACATCCTGACAATGATTGATTCCATCTGAACGCGAGGAATAAGTCATTCTTGATGGTTGTGACATTAAGGTTGACTGTTACCTTCAACTTCAAATTATGTGAACATGTCTTGTTGGTGTTGGCATCAGAATCGGCCTAGGTAAGGATAGGTAGGGTACTTATTCGGAGGAGCTCAGCGAAGAATAAAATAAGTAATAAAAAGAATTTTATTTTTTATAAAGGTCTTAATTTTTAAAAAAAGCAACAAAAGAATTTTTATTTTATCTCTTTTATCCTTTACAAAAGCTCACTTTTAATTATCACAAAAAAAGAAAAAAGATAAAATAGGATTTTTTTTATTTACCCAAAATCTATAAAAAATCAAAATTGGCGTGATTGGCGTAAAGGCCTAGTCATGATAATAAATCTATGCCTGGCCTTGATTCAAAAAATACAGATACTCTTGCCGCATGTCCCCACCTTTGGCTCTGGAATTGCTTTGTCGGATCTCTTTAATATAATAAATGGAAAAACAAACTCAGAACATTAAAAACCATAAAAGTAAAACGCTAGGTCTAATTAATTCTCAGAACCTGGATGGTAACTGAAGTACAACACGGGAATAGCTGAAGCCTGGAAGCGATACTTAGACAAGAGACCTGACGTTCTAACCCTAATATTGGCCAAGGAGCTAAATCATTTGTTGTACATTGAAGATGATACCACCGTAGAATACCAACACGTGTCAGCTTGTTGTTCCTAAGTTGATAAGATGGTTTTTGTCGGCCACCCAACTGCGCATGCATGGAGACTTTCAATCGTAGACTACCACGTCTAGTGTAAGTCATGCTTCAGTTCATATTTCCTTCTCTAAATGTATCGTGTCTCTTCTCTAAGTGTATCGTGTCTTTGTAAACATAATCTCATGACAGGAATTTAAAAATTCACGTAACTCACATGTATATATTTATATTTAAAATTCTATTCTTTTATAGACAAGGAATTTCTAAATATTAACCTTTCTCCACTGCTCAATAACGCAGAAATGCTTTATAGACGTAAGCTTTTTATCTAATCGGTCTCTTTCTTAAATTTTCAATCTAACTTTTCGTACGAGATAGTATTTTATGAGAGGACCAAAATTATTAGGCAGAGATAGAATCATAATATACTTTAAAAAATGACAATCATCAATCAATTTTAAAACTTCCCATTATAATGTGCTAAAAATTCTAAGACTCATTTATTAAATTATTACATCCCTTAACTGTCTTTTTAACATATGAGTTACTTAAAGAATTTATTTCCGACATTTTCTCATTTTACTTACGTGATTTTATGCAATTATTTGATCAATAATTTAAATAGTCATAATATACAATAGTCGCCATCATATGTACGAGTATCATCAGTAATAATAATCAAGTTTAAGACTAACAAAGTTCATAAAGGTTATACACCATTAATTTAACACGCTTCCTTCCTGTATCACTATACTAGTCATTCTCCGTAATTATGATTTACCATTCAATTCTATTTTTAACAACATATATTGCAATTAAAGACATACAAAAATTACAAAAATTAGAAATAATACATTCATTAAAGCACAAAGAGTGTCAAATATATAATAAGAGCCAATACAATAGTACCATCTACTAATCATCAGAACATATAACACGCATATTCTTTACATGGCTAGAGAACATTTTGGGCAGTAACTCCTTTGTTAAAAGGGTTAACAAACATAAGATTGATACTAACATGCTCTATTGATACTTTATGTTTTTGAACCTCTTCTTTAACGACAAAATATTTCAGTTCCATATGTTTAATACATTTGAAATACTTCTCATTATCTTGGAGACAAAAATTATTGCAGAATTATTACAACAAAATTTCTGCAGTCTGGCTATACTGTCAATAATCCTAAATACTGAAACAAAGTTTCACAGCCATTTAGTCTTAATCATGACCTTAAAATATATACACTAGTCAACATTGTTTCTTTTTTAATTTCAAAGGAAACAATAATATCATTGAACTTAAAATACTATTGTTGGGAAGTTTGTTTAAGTTCGTATATTGACTTCTTCAGTTTACACACTATGTGTTTATTTCCAACCTTTATGAACCAATGGGTCTATATAGACTTCTTCCTATAAATCTCAATTTAGAAAGATAGTTTTCACTTCCATTTGGTGTAATTCCAAATTATAATGTGCTAACAAAGCCATAATAGTTTTATATGAATCCTTCTTAAAGACTTGTGAGAATGTCTTCTTATAATCAATATCATTGTTCTGCGTAATTGCTTTAGCAACTAGTATGACCTTTTAATGTTCTAGGTTATTAAAAGAATTGCATTTGATTTTAAAGAAACATCAACAACTACTTCTCTTATAACCTTCTGGCAATTCTGTTTCATACTTTATTCTATTTTATATATTTGAATTCATCTTTCATGGCATCTATCCATTTATCAAAATGTTCACTATTCATGGCTTCTGAAAAGATCACTGGGTCATTCTCAATTCCCATTTCATTTTCAAACTAATGAAAATATACCACATAATCATAAGAAATAGTTGGTCTTCTTTCTTTTTGAGACCTCCTTAATGATATTTGTTATAGTTCTTTTACTACAAGTTTATTCACTTTATGTTAAATTTCATTATAAATAGTGGGTTCATTAATTTGTTATTCTTCACAATTATTAGGTGGTTCAATAATTTGTGAAACAAAACATGCGTAGGTGTACAAGCCACATAGACTTGCACAGCCATAAGGACATCCATTCCTGTTTCTTGAATATCCATTTTATGTGGTGTTTCACTCCCATTAGTCTCACTATGTTCAATAAACCTGACATTACTACTTTCCATAATTATTGTAGTATGCTAGGACAATAAAATATAAAGCCTTTATATTTCTTTGGATATCCAATGAAATAGTCACTGATTTTTCTTGCATCCAGTTTCTTTTCATGTGAATTATATTGTGTAATTTCTGCTTGGCAACATCAAATATACAAGTGCCTTAACCTATGTTTCCTTCCAATCCAATGTTCAAAAGAAGCCCTTGAAATTGCCTTACAAGGAATCCTATTCAATAATTACATGATAGTTTTCAGAGCATATGTCTACGAGGAAGTAGATAAAGATGAATTATATGTCATACTCCTAACTATATCTAACAAAGTTCTATTATGTCTTTCTGTCACACCATTTTGTTGTGGTGTGCCTAACATTATGTACTACGCACTAATACCATATCTTTCAAGGAATTTAGAAAAAGGACTAAGATTTTAACCATTTTCTCCTTACTTACCATTATATCACCACTTCTATCAAACCTGACTATTCTCACCTTTCTGTCTAATTGCCTTTCAATTGCATTAATATATACCTCCAAGGTATTTACCGTATTATATTTATCATATAATAAATACAAATATCCATAACGTGAATAATCATCTATAAAGGTGTTAAAAATATTTTTCATTATTGAAAGTAGGCACATTAAATGACCCACTCACATTAGTGTGAATTATTTCAAGTGTTTGAGTGCTTCTTATGGCTTCTTTCTTTAATTTGTGCTTTATTTGTTTTCCTTAAAGACAATCCATAAAAATGTTAAGATTAGTAAAATCTAAATCAGGAAGTATTTCATTCTTTACTAATCTTTGAAGTCGTTATTTGAAAGTGTGTCTTAAACGGTTATGCCACAATTAAGTAGATCTATCATTAATCAAACTATGCTTGACATAAAATATTGAGATTCAAAGTCAACGAAGCTTTAACATGAAAATTGTCAAGGTTTAATTTATATAAACCATTAGACAATACACCACTACTAATCAAGTCGTTATGTCTATCTAAAATGAAACTACCACAAAAATAAATATCCAGATCAATCAAGTTTAGATAAAGAAACTAAATTCCTAGATATACTAGAACATAAAAAGTTTCATATAAGTCTATATGATATCCAATATCTAGGATTGAGTGATAAGTCCTAACAACTTCCATTAGAACTCTCATTCTGTTGCCCACATAGATAAATCTTTCATTTAATCTTATAGTTTGCGTTATAAAGAATCCTGGTAAGGTATTAGAAACATAAGCAATACAACCATAATCAATCGACCAAGTATTAAAAAGAACTTCATCAAGGTATGTTTCAAAACATAGATAGGCACTAGGCTTACCTTTCTTCTCAAATCATGCCTTATGTTTAAAACATTCCTTTTGGAAATGCCCAACCTTCTTACGGAAATGACAAATGCATTGATCATGTTCCTTCTTGGGAATTTAAGAGGATTCCCTATTAACTTTTTAAGGGTCCCTTCACTTTCTTCTCATGCTTTTTTTAATTCTTCTTACCAGTTCCTTGATTCTTGACATAATCACTATAAGAAAAATTGGTTTTAGTGACATAAATTAGCAATAGAAAATATTGATATTTCGTCAGAAAACAAATTTGGCGACGAAAATTACTGATATAAAGATTCATAGGAAAAATGACCGTAGGTAAAATTTAGTGACAAATATTGTAAAATCGTCGCTAAATTTACTAATGGATTAAAATTGTGGTCGCTAAAATTTATCGAGGGAATCACAATTTCAGTAACTAAAATTACCTATGGATATTGTAATCCCATCACTAAATTTACCGATGAAAAGATATCTTCCATGGGTAAATTGTCTACAGAATGGTATATTCCATAGGTAAATTACCGATAGAACTGCAATATCCGTAGGTAATTTTAGTGTCGATAATTTATCTACTAAAGCCGCTTTCTGTTGGTAATTTACCTATGAAATATAGCATTCCGTTGGTAAATTTCCTACGAAAGATAGCTTTCTGTCTGTAATTTACCAATGATATTTTCAACTACCACTTCTCACTTCCCACTAGAATTTTCTGTTGTTAATCTATTTTTCTACATTTAATTTCTTTAAATAATACAATATTGATTGATAATATAATGTAAAAATTATGCTAATTGATAACATAATATAAAAATTATAATGTACAACAATAAGTATCTTGAAATAACTGCAAATTATTCATACAAAAACTTAAGAATAGAAAAACATCAAATACATTCACTTAAGTACCAAAATAGTCTAAATATAAGATATGCAGTTGGTGAAGGAGGATGATCTGACTCTTGCAATGAGTTGTTGCCCCTCTCCTTTAACTCATCAATCTCATTACGGAGCTAGGCTATGTATTCCATCGACTATTGCAACTGAGTTACCAGCCTCTCTATTGTGCTCTCAAACTGAACGTCTCTCTCATTAGATATGGATCGTCTACTTAATCCAGTTGTAATTGATGTAGAGGATTGCAAATAACATGTGTTTGCAATAATCCAGCTGTAATTGATGTAGAGGATTGCAAATAACATGTGTTTGCAAATGAGCCTAAGCCAAAAATCCTTCCATGATGGTCATTATCATCAACTGCATCAAGATATGTCTGCCTCTCATCAACAATTTCAGAGTTCTGAGATTGTCATTTAATGCTTTATTGTATTTGGTCTTGTCATTATAATTGTTTAAGTTAATAAGTGATAATTTTAACATTTAAATTTTAAGAATAAAATTTACAGATATTAAGTTTTCTACATTGGGTGTTGACAAAGATCACACTATTGTACTTCTTAGTGTGGGTTTGCAAAAAGAGTTGACGTAGTGTAGGCTTCCTACATCAAAATAAAGTGTTATAAATGAACTACAATTTACAAAAATTTTGACATTATTCCTCTATTTTTATGATATTTACCCCTATTAAACAAAAACATTTTCTCAACAACACAATCCTTCATAACACCAAACATTTATAACATTATCATTCTCCATAATACACATGTATTTTTATTCTAAATTTCATACATCAAATTGCATTAAAACCAATTTCATACATCAAAGTACAAAATTCAGAATATAAGTGTAAAATTTAGAGACTTACAAGTTTCTTTGCATACTCCTAATGGGTCATATATCTTCCAGTGTGTACAGGTAGACTCTCTCCTTTCGATCCTCCATGCCCGTTTGCAGAATTGCGCTCTGAAGTGGAGATTGCCTCTAGTGTTACCCAATACTACTGCCAACGATTCCATATTTCTTTAGATATATACGGAGGTCGTACACCATTCTTTTGTATCAAACCAAGAAAGTCTCTATAATGTGCACAAGCTCGCTTCTGCCATACATTATAAATGACAACATTAAAATTTGAATCCCAAAATATTTCTTTCTGAATGAAAAGTAACATACTATAAGTACTTATAAACTATAATATTTATCTAATTAATGTATAAAATTAGATGAATAAAAAGATCAAAGATTTTTTTTTGTACTTGAAACTCCTGATAAAAAAAATCTTTTGTCTTCTAAGAGATATTATTCCATATATATCAATTTTATCCTCTCCTTGAACTTGGATGAGATATTTCTAGAGCACACTCCAAATGAAACCAACCTAATATATAAGCTAATTTAGATCATTTTCAAATTAAAACCTATAACTTCAGGATAAACCTATGGTGTTATCATGCATTACAAAATTTTTAGAATTACACTTACAGATCGTTGACAATTGTCGTGTAAATTCTTCCATCAACTCCCTTAGCTCTAGGCTAGAGGTTGCCTCATTCATCTGCAATGTTTACTCTTGATATCTCTGTCGGTATAGATTTAGATTCTTATATGGGAGTAGGGTTGCTATATGGTGTAGTAGGGTTGTTGGATGGTGTAGCAGTAAAGCTACTAAATGGTACAGAGACTGTAGATGGGGAAGGTGATGTCTCATCTAGATGTGCACTAGCTGAATATGCAAAATTTGATATTTTTGTAGCATTTGCAGAATGTGATGCTTCACCTGGACATATACTGGCTCCTCAAAATGGTGGTAACCAGAATCTTGGTTGCAACATTACTTGTTTTCTCATCTATAACATATTTTTAACCTGAAATTCACATTTTATTGATTATTGCACTAATAGAACAATATAAATTAAATATAACAATATGTTCTTGATGGAATAATAAATTTATTCACATAATATTCTATTACTTTCATAAGTTAATCACTATCATCACTTAATAGTAAATCAAAATCATCAACATCATCTTTTTTCTAAAGAATTAGAGTCAAAGTTAGGGTCCTCTTCAAATCTCTCGCTCTTTATAGATTCCTCATCATCTCTAGATGAAATTTCAAGATATTCATTATTTGGATCGTTCAAAGGTTCATTCTCATCATATGTTAAATATGCATTTAGTTCATGAACATCTTGAAATGCTTCATTTTCAATTCTCTTATTTTCTCATTTTCTATGTAATTTAAAAACACCTTTAGGTTTTACTTTGTAAACGACCAACCAATCTGACTTATCTCATCTTAAGTTAAGAAAAGGGACATAATATACCTGAATTGCTTGCATCTTCAACACAAAAGGTTCAAATTGTCTAAATCTTCTTTGCTAGTTGATTTCAACTAAAGTGCATCGGTTGTGCACTTTTGTTCCAACATTTGGAGTTGGATTAAATCATTTACACTTAAATATCACACTCCGTTTTATTGGCAATGCAGGGTATTCAATTTCAAATATTTCAATAATTTTACCATAGTAATCCATCAATTCTCCCTGTATGTAAACCCCACTATTTACTATTGTCATGCTATGACCATGATATTCTATATGAAATTTGTATCTATTAACAAAATACAATGGATACGATTTAACAATTCGCAAAGGTCCTTTCGTAAGATCACATATGAACTTGCTCTCTATTAGATTTTCTAAGACCTACATCCAAAAAAATATCATATTAAATAGTATAATGTCGTTTAAACACTTTGATATGATAATTAAACCATTTCAATTATTGCAAGTGAAAACTTACATATTTCTAGGGCTATTAAGGAAAGTGTCTTTCAACTTCTTTATTGATATCATCTTGTATTTTTTTAGGCATTAGTTTTTGTAATCATTCCTCGTATAATCTAAAAGCATTATTATATATTTCAGTGGTGAAAACCATTAAACTAAAAAAACCAAATAATGAATTTCAAAATTAACTTAAACTTACTACATGAAAGGTTAAACCTCTTGGCAATTCAATAAAATGTAACCACGAGCATCCTCTATTTCTTCTTCTATTAACATTCTTCTTGTTGAGTGTCCATATGTTTGTCCAGGATATGTGAAAATGGATAAGTTACCATCAACATCACCTGTTTCTCCCCTATCATCATTATGAGAAACTTTTCTTTCTCTTATGTGCGCATGCTACTCAAAATAATGTGAACAAGATATACTTGCATCATCTACTAAATAAGCATTACATATCGAATCTTCAACTCTAGCCTTGTTTTTTTACATTTTTCTTCAAGTGATGTATATACCTATATTACAAATAGGGTTATTACAATTCTGTGATTAAACCATGATATAAGATTTCTTTAAATATTAACTATAATTACCTCTCAAATGGATACATCCTTCGATATTGAACTGGATTAACAAGTTTAATCTTGTGTGCTAAATGTACAAGTAAATGCTCCATACAATCAAAGAAGCTTCGAGGAAAAATCCCTTCTAATTTGCATAAGATAACTAGAATTTCCCTTTCTAGTTTTTCCATTTCAGCCAACTTTATTTCAGATGATGTTATGCGTTTGAAAAACAAACTTAATTCTGTTATAGTTTCCCAAAGCTTAATCAGTAGCAACTCTCGAAGTACAATTAGAATTAGTCTTTGCATAAACACATGGCAATCATGACTTTTCATCCTAAATAATTTGTACTTTCTCATGTCCACACACCTTGCCAAGTTTGAAACATAACTATCGAAAAACTTTAGACTTTTCAACCATTCACACAAAATTTTCTTTGTTTTTGTCCAAAGTGTAACATGCTTTTGGATATTTACTTATGTGAAGATCTTTACTTAACTCATTCCTTTAACAAAAAATTTTCAAATCAGCTCATGATTTTGCATTGTCCTTTGTCCTCCCTTCAATGTTCATTATGGTGTTGAACAAATTGTCAAAAATATTTTTTAATATACATCACATTTAGATTATGACATATCAAATTAGTTTTCCAATATGGCGAATCACAAAATATACTTCATTTTCTCTAACCAAAGTTTTTACTAATGCTTCTATTAACTTCTTCAACTTCAAGTTCTATAAGTTTCAGCAACTATAATTCATTGATCTCTTACAATATCTCTTCAACAGCTTTGTGAGGGGGAGGAGGTGTTTGTACCATTCTATTCTTAATGAATTTTTGTTTATTGCATCTAAATGAATGATCTGGAGGAAGAAATTTCTTATGGTTGTCAAACCAAGATGTTTTAACCCTGTTAGGAAGATAAAATGCATTAAAATCATTGCCACATAAAGGATAAGCCAATTTTCCTGTTGTGCTCCATCCAGACAATATAGCGAATGTGAGAAATCACTAATAGTCTACATCAAAGTTACTCTCAACAAAAAATTTTGTTTAAAAGACACATCATATGTCTCAACACCAAATTCCTAAAGATGATGCAATTCAGATACTAATGGTTGTAAAAATACATCAATTTTATACTTTGGATTTGCAGGCCTTGGCACAATCACCATCAAGAACATATATGCCTCATTCATATACATCCATAAAGAAAAATTATAAGGAGTAATTATGATTGGCCATGTTGAATATTGTTGGCCGGATTGGCCAAAAAGTTGGAATCCATCTGTTCACAATCCCAACTTAACATTTCAACTTTCGACTGCAAACTCAGAATGAGTGTTATTGAAATATTTCTATATGAGTGCATCTAATGGATGACTCATTATTTCATCTTCCTGTTCATGTTTATTATGCCATCTCATGTGAGATGCAGTAACATCAGTGGCATATAGTCTTTGAAGTCTCGAAGTTAGTGGAAAATACTACATCCGCTTCTATGGTAATAATTTATGTTTCATAGTATGCTTTCTAGGTTTAAACCTACATTGACCACAAAATTTGCACTCTTATAATTCCACATCATCTCCCTATAACAACATACATCCCAAATTGTAACAATCAATTTTTTCAACTAACAAAGCAAAACCCCTAAAAAGTTTCTTTATAATGTAAAGATTGTCAACCATTGTATGATCAGGTAGTAATGATTCATTATCCAAGCAAGAATTTTGTCCAAACTTCGATCAAAAATATGCCCTTCAGACTTTATGTTCAGTATTCTAGCAATTGAAGATAATTGAGTCAGGGTCCCACAATTTGGCCATAGTTCTTGGTTAGTTGATTTTAGTAAGTCAAAAAACTTTTTTAAATTGAGGTTTGGTTCTTTTTTAAGATTTTCTATATTTTCCTTAAAGGTATAATCGACTGCATTATAAATATTTGAGTGTAAATATTTTCAGTTGCACCCTCATTATTTGTTATAAAACCAGTCCCTTTTCAAACTCATATTGACGAGTTTACTTCATTACCCTTTGAGGTGCTACAAATCAATGGATCCCTATATCATATCCACTCAAAACAATTCGGAACAAACCCTTTTCTTAACCAATGGAGATTCACTTCATCAATAGGGAGAAAACAAATATGTTTGCACTTTTTACATGGACATCTAATCTTTAGACCATCCATATATCCAGTTTCAGAACATACATATTCAATAAAAGCTTGAACTCCCTCATAAACTCAAGATTAATGAAACCATCGAATGTTAATCATCTATACATCCAAGATCTATCAACATTATTCATTTATGAAAAACTATTATTTCAAAAAGTATTCCATAATTAGATATAATAATCATTATGGTAGTATCCATATTAATCTTCCAGAACATTTAATCTTTTATTTACACATTAACCATAACATAAGAAGAAAGCATTGTATTATAGCATATGCTTTGGGATTCTTGATGTTCATTGAGTCTTTAGAGTGATGGCTAGGTATAAATCTTTTCATCATTAGATCCTTCATTTCCCCTAAGTTTTTACAAGCCTTTGACCATTTCCCCTCTAAATTGAAACCAATCAATCCCACAATATGATTTCACAATTAGAAAACTCAATTACAACCAATTCCACCTTCAATGCCTTAGAGTTTTTATAAAACCAAATATGTTTAATAATAAAATCCCATAACTATTGCATTGCTATAATAATAAAACCACCAAATTTAGTAGAAAAGGCACCAAGAATGTACAATGACATTTTTGTAAGCATCAACTGAAAAAGATCAAAAATTTTAATTAACAAATGCAGAGACACTAATATTTAAAACATATGCTACAATATCTATTTTGGTAAGGGAGCATTTTTTATGTTAGGAAATAGAACATAGTTAAACGAAAAGATGGCTCTTACCTGGTCTATACTCCAGAAATGAACACTTGGTAAAAAGAGTGACCTAGTTAATTAGTCTTTCAGATTTAGGACACTAAAATTCTAACCCCTAGTGCACCAATTGAAATTCAAAGAAGAAATACAGTTTAGATTCTGACACCTAGTGCACCAATAATAATAGGCTCATTTCACTAAATAGTAAAGACATCCACGTTGTAATTCATGCATTTGGTTGAAATGAGCTTAATATGTATCCATGTGTAAGTTGGTGTATGAAACTTGTCATACTCTAAAAGTCACATATGAAGAAACTAACTAAGTTAAAGAGAGAAAAGTTACATGCTTACACATTAATATGTACTCATGTAGATAAAGCGTGATCAAAGAACCTTAAGCATGAGCTTTAAATTCAATGATAATATAAATTCTCTTAAAGGCTTAGAAAAATCTTATTTTGATATTGATATGATAAGAAAATTACTTAGGTATTTATATAAAGCTTAAAAAACTAAGCTGAGATTATGTAAGAAAACAAGCATTTGGATGTCTTACATTAAAAGAGTTTATTAAATCTATCTTCATCTACAAAATGTGCTTAAAGGAGACATAATAGGAGGAGTTGGCTACAAAGATGAAGAACTTGGAATTTAAAGCTTAAAAGGAATAATCAAGTGATGAAAAAGAGATTTTGTCAAGTGATGGGAAGGATATTATCTTCATCACTAGGAAGTTACTAAAAGTTCCTTTATTAGTTTGTATACATTTGGGTTCCTTTCAAAATTTATTAAATGGATTGAATAATGGATTACAATTGCATCTTTTGGCATATTAGTTAATAGATGTCTAACAAAGATTATTAAGGTGACTAAAGGTTTGACATAAGGGGAACCTTCATACCCTAACTTATTTGCCTTAACTATGGAAGTATTATTAAGACTTATGAAGCATACGATTAGCTTAGAAATGAACTTTAAGTTCTATGTCAAATATTCTTATAATTTGCTTATATACGAATGATTTGATTTATACCAGCAGTGATGAGGTGAAGATTGAGAAATTTAAGAATTTTGTGATGTTTGAGTTTGAGATGTTTGATATTAGTCTAATGCATTATTTCCTTAGCATAAAAGTTAATCGATATATAAGTGGTGTCTTAATGTAACATAAAAGGTATCTATAAGAAATCTTGAAAACTTTCAAATGAGAAAATGACCCTATAAGCACACCAACAGAAACATGTATGAATAGAGATAGGGATGGCATTCCTCAGGCTAGGCATCGGGCCTAATTTTTCCAAAAATTCAAGCCTTAAGTCAGGTCACTAAGCCTATCTTCTTTAACTTGGGTCAGACTATTTTTTTATATCCTTAAGTATGAAGATAATTAAAGATCTTAAAGGTAAAAGAGTCAATAGAACTCTTTACAAGAAAAATATGGGAAGTTTGATGTGCTTAACTCAAATAAGACTAACAGGCTGTTTGGAAACCTTTGAATTGAATTCATTAACGAATTGGGTTCAATTACATTAATGAGATTGAATTGAATTCAATTTACACTGTTTGGAATAAACTCAATAATAATATAAATGAATTCAATTACACTATTTGGAATGAGAATGAATATAGTGAGAAATGAGAATGAATATTATTATTATTACTATAATGGATAGTTAAGAGGAATGAATGATTACTATTACCATTAACAGTAGTTGATTTGCAAAAAATATTGAGAAATAAAAATTTATTATATTTTAATTAATTAATTAATCATATTTTAATTACTTATATTGTAATT
>JANVCQ010000009.1:20857999-20871172 GCA_025531925.1 Erythroxylum plowmanianum | reverse complement strand
TAATAATAATAATAATAATAATAATAATAATAATAATAATAAATTTATTAGAAATCTCAACCAAACAGATTTTTGTTTTCAATTTTTATATTACAAATCTCAACCAAACAAGTTTTCATTTTTTTTAGAAAAAAACAAAAATTAAAAGCAGAGAATAAAAACTAAAAACAACAACAGAAAAATAAAAATGAAATCGAAATTCCCCTAAACTTATCATTATGTTATTGTAAGGCTTATTGTCACTTTGTTGCAATATCAAACAAATACTGTAGGCTTTTAACAATATCTTCTTATAGGGAAACAGGCTTATAAGCAATTCTGAGGCCCCTATTCAAGAATCTGAAGCCCAGAAAAGAGTCCAGCCCCTTTTCTAGCTTAATTGGTTCACCTTCTAAGGCAAGACCGTTTTGCAAGAAGAAGCCATTGGCGCCCATACCGATTCAGTCTATCATACGCCAGGATGCTCACGCCACATTCATCTCATCTTAGCCGTTGATGGCTCAACGACCCCTATCAGATTCTAGCCCCATCAGGTAATCCTACGGTCAAGAAATGACAATGTAGCGCTCGATAAGCTCGTGTCTCCTAGCCGCGCACGATAGCGTACTCCCTTTATTTAACCCTCAACGTCGCTCGCTCCCAACTCACACCCGATCCTTATCCGCTAATCTTTTCCCGGAAAATTTAAATCTACAAATTTCGGTATGCTGTTATATCGATCTGTATCATCTTTGTGTCATTTCTTTTTTTATGTTATTTTCTTGAGAATCTGTTGCTTCGATTTCCGCGCAAAAGCTATGTGTTCATTCATTCATGTGTTTGGTAGCTCTGATCTCATGCATTCATTATCTTCTCTTGATTGCTAGGGAATGCATCTGAGATACAGTTTGCATTTCGATTAAGATCGGAGCGCACTTGGGATTATCCACTGCTTTGAAATTGAAATTCTTTTCCAGGAGGGTGGAGAATGAGGAATCGTGAAGGTTTAAGGTTTCGGTTGACCTGGACAGTGAAGTTCGCTGCTCATATCTAACTTATAAGTAGTAAGTTCATTAGTAGTGTAGCTGTTGGGCTTTATGATATGGGATGATTTCACGTGCATTTTACACCTAAGGAAAGCATAGGTTGTAGATATTACTGTGGTAGATCATTTGCATGATAGGACACACAGATGGATAGGTACATGTGTAGATTTAGGTTGTTTGGCCAAACCGGAAGTGAAACGAAATGTGTCCTCTCTAACCAATCTTGGGACCCTTTGCGTAAGTTGTACAATCACAGTTCCAGATGGGATATTAGATAATGTTGTCATCTCCAGCTTCAATGTGGATCGGATTTATGGGTTAACTATAGTGTGATTTTCCTATGCAAATATTTGGTTGCTAATTGTAATCAACGGCATCTTCTGCAAGGAGAAGAAAATGACTCCCAGAGAAAGTCACGCAACAATTGTAAAGTACATTTCATCTGCTTTCATGTAGTGTTTGGTGCTGAACCATTTGAAAATTTCTTGCAGGGTTATATCCACATTTCGTTTTTTACTATGAAAATGATGTCAAAGCTACCTGGTGTGATGAAGGAAACCTCTGACAGTGGCATAGATTCATGTCCAGATGATACTGGTTCTGTGGAAGAAATGCCAGAGAACATAATCCTGTCTAGGCAAACTTCTATAAATCTTGTCCCCTTTATCGGCCAGAGATTTGTTTCCCAAGATGCTGCCTATGAATTCTACTGCAGTTTTGCAAAGCAATGTGGATTTTCAATCAGGAGACATCGCACAAGGGGAAAAGATGGTGTTGGTAGGGGAGTTACTAGAAGGGATTTTACATGCCATCGTGGTGGTTATGCTCAAGTAAAGACTTCCGAGGATGGAAAGCTTCAGAGAAATCGAAAATCATCAAGATGTGGATGCCAGGCATATATGAGAATAGTTAAAAAAGCTGATTTTGATGTCCCTGAATGGCGTATTACTGGTTTCAGCAACATCCACAACCATGACCTTCTGAAATCAAATGAGGTTCAGCTACTCCCTGCTTATTGTACCATGTCTGCAGATGACAAGAGTCGAATTTGCATGTATGCTAAAGCTGGAATGTCTGTACGACAAATGTTAAGGTTACTGGAGCTAGAAAAGGGTGTTAAGATTGGTTGTTTGCCATTCACAGAAATTGATGTTAGAAATCTTCTACAATCTTTTAGGAATGTCAATAGAGATAATGATGCTATTGACCTTCTTAAAATGTGCAAATACAAAAAGGATAAAGATCCCGATTTTAAGTACAACTTCCAGATTGATGCAAATAACCGTTTGGAATACATTGCTTGGTCCTATGCTTCGTCCATTCATTTGTATGGGGCTTTTGGAGATGCTGTAGTATTTGATACAACCCATCGTTTGGATGCTTATGATATGATTCTAGGGGTTTGGATGGGAGTGGATAATCATGGGCTTAATTGCTTCTTTGGTTGTGTGCTTCTACGGGATGAAAATACCCCATCCTTTTCCTGGGCGCTAAAGGTAAAAATATTATTAATTGAAATCCGTTGTTATGTGAGGATCTAACTTCAGTATTGTCTTAGACTTCTTGATTATATGCATGATGGCTTTTTCCACTTTGTAACCAGTAATTTTTATTTTGATGGAAAGTTTTTACTTCATGATGACTAGAATTTAGCAAACTTTTCTCTTTGTACTTGCATAGGAGTTTATTGTAAACTTTGCCAATTCATTATCTATCTACTTCTTTGAAAGGAAGTATTGCAAACGGCAGTTTCTTTCAAGTCCCAGGGATTTATCAAACCATTGATTTTTTATTTCATAGTATAGTCTACAATAAAATATATAACTCTATTTTAATCCATTTGGATCGAAGTAATAGTGAGTTCAGTTTATGTTACAAATTACAATTATTGCTTTTGTGTTTATCACGTAGCATTAAGCTGGGGTAGCATGAAGGCCCAATCATGGCTATTCTCGATTGGATCATACCCGTTGTTGTAGTCATTTGGTATTATCCTGCATTTGTTTGCCTTTTCACGTTCTTAAACATTTATGGCAGACATTCTTGGAATTCATGGATGGAAAAGCTCCTGAAACTATATTGACTGATCAAAACATGTGGCTTAAAGAAGCTATTGTTGCTGAAATGCCAAGGACCAAGCATGCTTTCTGCATATGGCATATCCTTGCAAAGTTCTCTGATTGGTTTTCGGTTCCGCTTGGATCACAATACGATAAATGGAAGAATGAATTCCATTGCCTTTATAATTTGCACTCGATGGAGGATTTTGAAGCAGGCTGGCGTGACATGGTTGATACTTATGGACTACATGGAAATAAGCACATCATCAGTCTATATGCACTCCGCACATTTTGGGCTCTACCATATTTGAGATGTTACTTTTCTGCCGGAATGGCCAGTACATTCCAGTCAGAGTTGATTAGTGCCTATATCCTTCGGATTTTAAGTGCTCAATCTCACGATAACTTTGTAGAGCAGGTTGGACTGTATCACCTTTTTCTTTTGTATTGTTGATACTGTTATTGATTTACGATGTTTAAAGATCTTATTTGCAGGTAGGTGTTGTCGTTGAGTATAAAGAAGAAGCAGGACCAAAGCAAAAGATGCAAAGAAAGGCCCACAAAGTCTCCCTTAAAATGGGATCTCCAATTGAGTCTCATGCTGCTTGTGTTCTTACACCACACGCTTTTAGTAAATTACAAGAGGAGCTTGTATTGGCCCAGCAATATGCATCACTGATGGTAGATGAGACTTATTTCATTGTGAGACACCATACAGACATGGATGGGGGATGCAAAGTCCTGTGGATCCCTCAAGAAGAAGTCATCAACTGTAGCTGCCATTTGTTTGAGTTTTCAGGAATTATTTGTCGGCATATTATCCGTGTCCTATCAACAAACAATTGTTTCAACATTCCAGAGCGTTATTTGCCTGTTCGCTGGCGCGAGGGTGCATCTTTGACAAAATCTTACCAGGATTTTACTTCAGAGGAACATGGAGGGAAAGTACAGTTACTGCAATCAATGGTTTCGACACTTGTTTTGGAATCAGTAGAGACAGAAGAGCGTCTCGATGTTGCTTGTGATCAAGTTACTGCGGTGTTGTCCCGTATCAAAGGACTACCTGGGCCACCACATAGTGGCAATGATATTTATTATAACAATCCATCTGATTCTTTGATGCTTCCACAGGTTGAAGATTCTGATGGATTTGTCCAAAATTTAGCTAGTGGCAGTTCCAGCGACTCTATAGCTTTGGGAAAGATAAGAGAGAGAAGACCAAGAGATGGGATAAACATCTACAGGAAACGGAGGCGATTCCCAGCGCCCTTTGAGCAGTTTGGACATCATACAAGTGATTGTCCGATGATAGGGGGTGATGACCTGAATGGGGACGGGCTGGGGTTCCTATAGTAAATTGCAGAACTTAACCTGTATATAACACATACCCTTGTCCTTGTTCATACGCCAATATTTGAGAAAATGTATCAAAATTTTGTGTCCTTTCTTATTTTTCTAGGGTTGTTTCTTTACCTTTCGATCAATATGAAAAATTTGGTAAGTTTGTTTTTTTTTATAAATTAAATTGTATGAAATATAAACATAAAATTAAAGAAGCTTCTCCTACATCCAGGAAGCTAAACGACAACGTTATAAAATCGATGGAACAGCCAAAACGACACCGTAATAATCATTGATACAAGCTAATACTTTCACTATCATTATGCATAAGACGTATGAGTTGTCCAGATTTAAAAATTGTAGTTGTCAATGGTGGCCATTTTGTTCAATATAGCCAACCAAGCAAGAGACATTGGGTCTTGAGGACTTATGCTAGACTATAGGGTACCAATCAACTAATCAACTAAGTTATATTGTCCCTGAGTTAGCCACTCCCTACATGTCTTATTTAGAAAAGAGTTAGGGTTGGTTTAACCAATATTATTTGTCTTAAGTCCTACAATTAGGGGAATAATTGAGGGCAAGGTGCATCACCTGGTTTGAAAATTCTTTCCCCGTGTTACCAATGATGACTGCACAAACTTTACCATTGAGTGAGATATTGAGATATTGCTCCAACATTGGACTACTCTAGGAATATGAATTAATGGATCAAGACCTGTTCAATTATCAAATCAAAAGTAGGCTTCTTTTACATTACCCACTTTACATTTCACTCCCAACTCCATAATTTCCTTAAGCCTTATCAAATTGTTGATAAACCAGGATTAATAATCCTTAAGAGAAATGGACCATAATGATTTTCCTTTAAGTATATAAGAGTGAAGCTAGTTGGTTCACAATGTATCTTTGTTACACATAATATGTCAGATCTTTTTCAGCATCAATAACTTGTTGGTAGTGGCAATAGGGATTATCCCTGTGCCCCCTCCTTCTTTGACTTGCAAACCTCATCCCATTAAACTTTCCTCAGGGTTATGCTTTCCCCATAAACCTTCGAAATAATGTTTCAATTGCCTTCACTACTCCTTTAGCCATAAAGATACTAGCAAACCAATAAACTTGCAAGGAATTCAACACTGATTTAATTAGTTGAAGTCTTCCCCCAAAGGATAATAATCTATTTGTCCAAAGGTTTAATCTATGCTATATTCTTTCCTTTAGAGGGTAGCACCCAAATAAATGAATCCTTCTTGTAGTGATAGGTAGTCCTAGAAAGCACAAAGGATATTGTTTCCTTTCCATAGAAGATATTGCAGCTATCTCAACTTCTAATCTATTTGCACTATTAGTCAGTACAAAATGACTATTTGCTAAGTTGATTACTAACCCTAACATTTCTCCAAATTGCTTTAGAGAGGACATCAAGATCTCAATAGAAGTTGGATGTGCCTTGTAAAAGATATCAAATTGTCAGCAAAATAGAGATTGATTAGAGATGCCTTATTGCATTTGTTGTGAAACTTGAATCCCTTTTCCTTCTAGACATTATGCTTTAATAATAGGGTTATAACCTCTATACAAAAGATTAACAAATAGGGAGACATAGGATCACCTTATCGAAGCCCTCTAGCCCTTTTGAATAATCTAGTTGATACACTATTCACTAGCATTGAATAGGAAGTGATGATTATGCATGCCTCTATTCGTTTAATGAATATAAAAGGTGTTAGGATATATGTTATATATCTAAGTAATTAGTTTTGACATTATTTATTAATTGGACATATAAGATGTTAATTGGATAATGACTTAGATTCAGAAGCCATATGGATAATCTTCTAGTTGAAAAAGAATCCTTTCTTGAATTAAAGTCTATCTTGAGAGGGGGTGTGATACATCATGTGTGTGTGAAGTTTGTGTGTATGGCTAGAAGTTTTAGGGTGACTATACATTGATCGAATTTTGTGAATAGTTTAACCTATTTTGAAACTTCTATAGGGCCATGGAATAGCAGACGAGAAGGTCGATCTAGTCCATTCTTTGAACAAAGTTTAATCAGTACTTGAACGTTACAAGCCTAGCTTGTACGAATCGGAGTTCACCAAAGGAGTCTAGTCGAGAGCGTGGGTGGTCGATGAGCTTTAACAATGACATCAACCATTTATCTAAGAGGGGTTGTCCAGATAATAGAAAAAGTGAACTAACCAAAGTCTTTTGATACAGTTCCTAGCTCTCAAAAGGTTGCTTCTTGTCCCAAACTGATAGCTTTCTATTAAAGAGCTGAAGTTATATGGGTGACTTTTTGTTGGTTGGAAAAGATTAGCGTCATAATTTTATGTTGTTGAAAAATCCATCCTTCTATTGTGTTTTTATTAAGTCTCTAGAGTTACTCACGTCTGGGTAGTTCTAATGCATTGTGTGTGTATTTTCTGGCCAAGAGATTTACGACTTTGTAGTGATTTTGTGAGGTGTTGCTTAAGTTGGTTGTTCAGTTTTATAGAGTGGCTCTTGAGTGGACTACTTTGTATGTTGCGTGTAACTACTATTGTGGATTGCGTGTTATGTGTGCAACCATAACTTGAATCTGAGTTCTGCATGAATCAACCCATTGTTGGTATGATGACTTCAAGATTTATTTCAGTGGAGTTGAATATTTCAAAAAGTTGTTCTTCTCTTTTTATCTCAATTGTATTTGTTTTTGTTTCTAGTTATTTTAATCACTTGAGATGTTCGTATAATTGTCTTTATTATTAAATAGTATGTGTAAATCCTCTGTCAAGGTTAGTACGAGGTGGTCATACTATTGGGTGTGAAATTCTTTCATGGAGAGTGAGGTTGAGAGATAGTGTCAAGGGATGAGTGGTGCTGACTCAGTAAAGTCTTGGGTAAATCTATTGTTTTTTCGTGAAAGTATTAAGCTGGGTGAGGGCCCCAAAGATATAGGCAAGTGTCGAACTGCGTTACCAAATTTTTGGTATTTTTCATTATTTCGATTTTTGATTGCTTTTGTTTTCGTTTGTGCTAGAGATGTTCACGGTAAAATTGGAAAGTTTCCGAAACTACTACCCTCTATGATTTTTCAATTGGTATCAAAGTAAGGTCACCAATTTAGAACTTGGTACATTAAGTTGGTACAGATCCGAGTTTCGCGATTATGGCTATAAGAGAAGGAGTATCAATTATCAGGTTGCTGCTGTTGGACAGTTTTATCCTACATGGAAATCATGGATAAGAGTCTTTATTCAGGAACAGGGACCAAGAACATGGAATTCAGTGTTACATGGTTGGACACATCCGATGATTACTAACGATAAGGGAGAGACAGTTCTAAAAGATGCATCTGAATGGACAAGAGATGAGGAATAAAGAGCGCTTAGAAACTCACAAGCGTTGCATGTAATTTTCAGTCTGTTAATGTAGGACACTTCTTAATGATATCAGCCTATGAATCAGCTAAAGAAGTGTGAGATACTTTGCAGACTATTTATGAAGGGTCCAAATTTGTGATAGCATTAAAACTTCAGATGTTAGCTGTGAGATTTGAAAAACTAAAAATGGATGAAAATGAGACTATCGGAGACTTTCATGAAACGAGATATAGCAAATTAGGCAGATCAACTTGGGAAGAAATATTTCAATATGAAACTAGTTAAGAAGAAGTTGAGATCATTACCTTCGAGATTTATTCCAAAAATTGCAGCAATAAAAGAGGCCCATGACATTAATGATCTGTCATTGGAGAAGGTAATTGGAATTTTGACAAATTTTGAAATGAATCTTTTAAGGGGTAAACAAGAAAGAAGCAAAGGATGGGCATTATAGGTTGTAACTAGAAAATGTATGAATGATGTAGAAGATGAATCCGATGAGAATGAGGATATAAAGCTATTAACATGAGAGTTCAGTAAGTGGCCGAAGAGAGTGAAAAAGGATAAACCTGAGCATAAGCAAAACGGTAGGAGTTCATCAAACAACAACTTCAAACAACAAGCTAAAACTCAAAAGGGAGAAAGAAAGGTAAAGAGAACTCAATGCCATTAGTGTCAAGGCTTCGGACATGTTCAAGCGGAGTGTGCTAACACCTTGAAGAAGAGAAAAAGGAAGTCCTATACAAGCATTTGGAGTGAGAATTAATCCAGAAGTGAGTATGGTAGTGAATAAGAAGTTGTGAATAGTGCTACATTAATTACTTTGTACAACAAAAGTCCAGTTACTTGTTTAATAGTAACTGAAGACGAAAAATGACTAAATCGAGAAATTTTGAGAAAAATGTAGATGATTCAACTCAAAACTCGATATTAGATTATGGTAGTGATGAAAGTAGTTTAGGTGATAAAAAGGAGAACATTTACAACGCTTATGAATTAGTATACAAAAAATGGGTGAAAACATGTAGGAAGAATGAAAGGTTGAAGGAAGAAAACTTCTCTATAAAGGATACTATTCAAGATTTGGAGAAGAAATTGAAGTCAACTTTAGATGAGCTTAGTGAAGCTAGATTGAAACTAGTAAGTACCGAAAAGGAATTAAAGATGTTAAATATAGGTACAGAAAAGTTAGAAAAGTTAATGAAAATCGGTAAGGTTAAAGGGTATCTTCAAGACATTGGCTACAAAGGTGACTATTCCAAGGTGAACGATGAGAAAGATGACATATCTAGATCTGTCCAAGAAGAAACTTTGAGGAAGAATTGAAGGTTTGTACCCACATATTATTTTTATGGATTTATCGAGCACATAAGGTCGAGATGCTATCACAATGAACAGACAACGACAAGCGAGGATTCATACTCTACAAGATGATAATGACAATGTGATTTCAGACTCCACGAGCATACTACAATTAGCGTACCACTATCTCGAGAAATTATATATGGTCGAAAGTCAGCCGTGTACAAAATGACAGCTCCATGGACAATTCCCTCCCCTTAGTCACCAAGCCTGTGTTGATTTGGGTCGTCCGCTCAGCCCAGATGAAATCAAAGAAGCATTCTTCAGTATGGCTCCCAACAAAGCTCCAGGATTCGATGGTTTCACAACGCTTTTCTAATGGGACACTGTTGGCCCCTCTCTGACTGTTTTTCTTCAACGAATTTTTCATTATGAAATCTAGGAATCTGAAATCAATCAAACCATTATGGTACTCATATCGAAAGTGCAGTCTCCCAAATCAATTACGCAGTTTAGGTCCATTGCGTTATGCTTGGTGCTCTACAAAGCCATTACTAAGATCATTGTGAATAGACTAAAACCATTCCTCGACAATCTGGTCACTCCGACCCAGTGCATTTTTGTCCCAAGGTGCTTAATTATGGATAAAATCATTATCACTCAAGAAGTTATCTACACTATGAAAAAGAAAATGGGTCCGAGAGGGATAATGACTTTAAAGGTAGATCTTGAAAAAGCGTACGATAGGCTATCATGGGATTTCATCCAAGATACTCTAATCAACGTCGGAATTCCTGTCTCGCTGGTTAATCTTATAATGAAGTGCATTACTAGCGTATCCCTATAAGTGAACTAGAATGGTGAACTTAGCGATGCATTCCATACAACCAGAGGCATTCGTCAGGGTGACCCCATCTTACCTTACCTTTTTGCCCTGTGTATGGAATGGTTAGGTCACCTAATTAATCAAGCAGTGACCTAAGGTAGATGGAAGCCTATTACACTCAGCAGAAATGGACCACCTCTCTCTCACTTGTTCTTTGCTAATGATCTCATCCTGTTCTCTGAAGCAGCCTTTGAACAAGTGTCTGTCATCAGGGAAATTTTAAATACATTATTTGATTCTTCCAGACAACGCATTAGCCATGAAAAATCCAGATATTATTATTCCAAAAATGTCCCTCTTTCGAAACACTACTTAACTAGAGTACTGGGTTAAACAGACGAATGATCTCGGACAGTATCTGGGAGTCCCTCTGTTGCATAAAAGAGTAAGAAAACGAACCTATCAATTCATTCTTGACAAGGTTCAACACCGCTTATCAGGATGGACAGCCAACCTTTTGTCTATGACAGGATGCATTACGTTGATTCAATCAGTTATCGCGACCCTCACCAGTTATACAATGCAGACGGTTCGATTGCCCCGCAGTCTTTGTGATGAGTTGGAGAAAGTAATGCATGAGTTTTTGTGGGGTCCAATGGCAGTAAGAAGATTTTGTTAGTTAGATGGGAGGAAGTTTGCAAACCTAAGGAGATGAGGGGTCTTGGCATTTGGGACCTCTGCTTAACCAATGATGCTTTCTTAGCGAAGTTAGGCTGGACGTTGATTGCCAAGCCTAATGCATTATGGGTAAAAGTCCTTTATGCGAAATATAAATTTGATGTCAATCATATCCCCACATCCTTGGATGCAAAAGGGGGTTCAATGATCTGGAGGAGCATAAAGGCAATTTGGAACCTAGTTCTACAAGGAATGAATTGGATGACAGGAGATGGTACTAAGACTCAGTTTTGGTTAGACCCTTGGATGGTGGAAGCAGGACCCCTTATTTCCCATGTTACAAACCCCTGACTCCACTATGAATCTTAGTGTCCAATACTTTGCAGACTCAGAAGGCAATTGGAATTGGGATTCCTTTCAACGGTATCTCCTATCCTTGATTTACAGGACAATAGTCGGTACGTTTCCCCGAAGGCTTATTTAGGACAGGATAAGTTGATCTGGGGATTGTCCGACATTGGACAATTCACCGTAGCTTCCACTTATTCCATGATCATGGACTATGAAGACGCCTCGCCCCATGACGTATGGAAGGTGATATGGGATTGGAAGGGCCCACCATGAATTCCCACCTTCCTTTGGCTTCTCGCACACGATCGACTACTCACTAACTAGCATCAGGTCCGTAAGCAACTCACCACGGACAGAGCATGTTATCATTGTCGCCTTAAGGAATCCTTGATACATGCAGTGCGCGACTGCTACAAAACTCGTCAAATGTGAAACACTTTCCCTCCACACCTAGTTTCTAATGCATTTTTCACTACGTCGACTCAGGAGTGGCTCATTCACAATCTCCATCAACACCGTCGAGTTTTTGAGCATGATTAGGCATGTCTTTTTGGAATCATTTGTTGGTTCCTATGGCAATGGAGAAATCTGACCTTATTTGACGAACAGTTTAATTGGCCTTCCTCACCTATTTATCTCATTTTGTCTCATGCAGGTCTAATTCACCATTAAAATGTAGGGCAAAGTCGGGCTCTTATCAATTATCGCGCTCGACAAACTCAGCGAACTAGTTAGAGCAAACCTCCTACTAGATGGATAAAGTTAAACACTGATGGAGCATTTCAAACGGGCCTCGTCCTCAGTTACAACAGGAGGTCTTCTCCGGGACAATGCAGGTACCTGGCTTGGAGGATTCACACAGAATCTAGGCTAGTACAATTCAATGATAGCATAACTCTGGGGAGTCTTTACAGGACTCAAGTTCACGTGGAACCTGGGCTATCACCAGATCGAACTGGAAGTAGATTCTACTGTAGTGATTGATATTCTCTCCTCGTCAGCCCACAAATCTATTGCTCAACCCCATCGTCAGGTTTATTAATGAACTTTTCACCCAAAACTGGACTGTTACTCATCGACATGTCTATCGAGAGAGCAATAGATGCGCTGACTGACTTGCGAGCTATGCTGGTCACTTTGATGTAGGAGTCACTTATTTTGATACTACACCTATTGGGTGCCATCTTCTCCTTTTATATGATATGTCGGGTATCAATTTCCCTAGACTAACTGTGTAATTTGTTTTGTTAATTCCCTTTTAATCAAAATTTTTTTGACAAAACTGAAAATCTAAACACTCTTCATTAAATTTCCAGTAGCATCCCATGGTACCGAAGCACACTTAGATTAGAAATGGTCAATTATATGCACAAAGACATTATGAAGGAAAGATAAGAAATTGTCTACATTCACAGTTAGTTATTGCTTGTAAAGAAACTATTCAGACAGAGGATAAATCCATTATTTCATAAGAATAAATCGATGGCAAAGATAATATGATGAGGAATAAGGCTAGGTTTAAATTTCTTTGAGGGACACAGGGACTGTGGACTTTACATTTTTGAAACATTTTTTCGTGTTGTTAAGAAAACGAAACGTAAAAAAGAAAAAAAGATTTGTCTCCTTTAGTTCTTTAGTTTTTATGTTGCCATTGTCGTCCTATCTTTTTAATAGTTTGCATTGTGACTTCTATTTAGCTCCACCGAAGACTCTTAAGCTCTCTCATCATTGTGGGTCTCTCTATCGGGTATCTCTCTCTCACACAACATTAGCAACACTCATCTTTATTTGCTTTGGTTTATGAATTTGATCAGTCTTATAAAGCTGGAATTGAAGTAAGTGATGATATGTTGGCATGTGTATTGACTGGTGGTAAATTGTCTTCTTGACGTGCTTATAATTTTTCCGCTGAATCTATTATTGATTTTTATGTTTCTTTATTAACTGAGATTGATTGCGTTTAACGTATTCTTAGTTTTGACACTGTTTTGTCCTAAATGGGAGACATTAAATTGGTTTTAGTGACTATTCCATTTAGGGGGAGATTTCAAGGTATATACGTGACTATTCGTTATACTTTTTAGCATCTTTTGGTTCTAAGGGGGAAAAATTTAAATGATTGGATAATCTTGATGTTCTTTAGAACTTGATGTTTGATTAAGGGGGAGTATTTGTCATATGAATTGTGAATTTGATACTTATATGTCCAATTATGTTAT
>JANVCQ010000009.1:20846851-20857899 GCA_025531925.1 Erythroxylum plowmanianum | reverse complement strand
TGTCGCATGCATAAACTGACGATGTTCACTTTTGACCGCCAAAAGGTTGAAATATTTTTTAACAATTACAATCAATAATTAAAAAATCAAACCGTTTTTAATTGTAAAAATTTTGCAACAATTAAGTTTTCGGTTCTATTTTTTTTTTAATAATTTTTGTTGTTAATAACTGATCAATTTATTAATTAATCGATAAATTTTTTAAAATTAATAAATTTTATAAAAATAAATTAATTAACTATAATCTTTTTTTTAAATTAAAATTTAAAATTTTTTATCGATAAAGTAATATCTTTTAAATATCATATTTTAAATACTTTAATTAATTTTATAACAATTTAATATTACTGAAACTTTTTAAATTTTTAATCGTCAGATTTAAAATTTAAAATATTGCTTACTGCTCAATGAATCAATCAAATCTTATGTGCAGAAATGAGAGAAAAAAATACAAAGACCATTTTACTCCATCGACCAATTGAAACCTAGGAAATATTCAAGTTATTTGGACCATTTTATTCCTGGAAGGATTTTGACCAGCTCACTCAATATAAATAAATTAGCTTACTTTAGTGATACTGTTTTATCTGCATCTAAATTAGATATAAAATTCTTATAATAAAAATAAATATAATATAAAAGGGCAAGGATCCTACTCTTGTAATCATTTGTGTAACAAATCAATTAATGAAACGAAAGTTATGATGCTATCAAAGTTTGTAATAAAAATTAGTAAATTAAATTTGGAAAATAATAAAAGTGAATTATCAATAAAATTAACTTTAATCATCAACCACGTCCATCATTGAAACAACCATTGATTATCGATATAACAGAAAATTATTTTATTAATAAAATATTTGCCATTTACAAGTAAAAACACATAATATAATCAATTCTTATCATTTAACAACTTTAGATATAATTCAAAATTTATTTGAACATCTTTAAAAAAAGAAAGATCATTCTAAGAAAATTACAAATTACCGGCAAAAAATTCTTGACGAAAAAATTCCTTAGTAAATTAGTGACGGGCAAAGCTTCGTAGATAAATCTCTCCTCCTTTATCGATGTATTTTTTATCGTGAAATATTATTTTTTCCGACAAGTTTACCGACAGAAATTTTCGCGATAAAAAATACACCGGTAAAGGAGGAGAGATTTATCTACGAAGCTTTGCCTACAGAATGGTGAAAGTCGTTGTAAAATAGGCGTCAATAAGGAGTTGTCGAGCCAAACATGATCCACGTTTATGCCCTTCTCCACCAGCAATAATTCTTGTACTATATGCGATGGCTTCATTAATATATCCTGCAACCCTTCGGATGCACAAACTTCAGAGGCCACATTGTTTTCTTCCAAAAAGAATAACAATCGTACAGAAATGTTGGATCGGGAAGTTTTTCTTGGTGGGAATATCAACTAAAATATTTTTTGTGGTTTCGTGTTGGCGTTTATGTGAATCAGCTCATTGTTGTGGCGATGACTTCTAGATTTATTTTAGTAGAGCTTAACCTTTCGAAAAATTGTTCTTCTCTTTTATCTCAAGTGTATTATTGTTTTGTTCTTAGTTGATTGATTACTTGAGTTATTCGTTTATTGTTCTTTCATTAAAAGATTGATTGAGAAAATTCTCTGTTGAGGTTAACAAGAGTTGATCGTGTTATTGGGTGTGAAATTCTTTCACAGTAAGTGAGGTTGAAAGATAGTGTCAAGAGTTGAGTGGTATCGACTCAGTAAAGCCTTGGGTAAATCTATTGTAGGGGTCCCGTAGACATAGATAAGGTGCGTCAAACTGCATTACATTGCCAAATTTTTGGTGCTTTTTAGTATTTCGCTTTTGATACTTTTGTTTTTGTTTGTGCTAGAGACGTCCACGATAAAATTGGAAAGTTTGCGAAACGACTACCCCTTCAGTTTTTAAATTGGTATCAGAGCAAGGTTACCGATTCAGAACTTGGTAGCAAGTTGGTGCAGATTCGGGTTTCGCAATTATAGCCATAAGGGAAGGAGCATCAATTATTAGGCCACCGCTCTAATTATCCTGCATAGAAATCACGAATAAGAGTCTGTATTCAGGCACAGGGAACAAGAGCATGGAACTCGGTGTTACATAGCTGGATACATCTGATGATTACTGACGATAAGGGAGAGGTAGTTCTAAAAGATCCATCTGAATGGTCAAGAACTGAAGAAAAAAGAGCACCTGGAAACTCCCAAGCATTGCACGCAATTTTTAGTACTGTTGATGAATGACGTTTCTCAATGATATCAGCCTGTGAATCAACTAACTTTTCAGATTATTCATGAAGGGTCTAAATCTGTGATAGCGTCAAAATTATAGATATTAGCTGTGAGGTTTGAAGAACTGAAGATATATAAAAATGAGACTATTGAAGACTTTCATGAAAGATTGCGCGATATAGCGAATCAAGCTTATCAACTCGGAAAGAAATATTCCAATATGAAACTAATCAAGAAGATGTTGAGATCATTACCTCCGAGATTTAT
Source organism: Erythroxylum plowmanianum (assembly GCA_025531925.1). Taxonomy (NCBI): domain Eukaryota; kingdom Viridiplantae; phylum Streptophyta; class Magnoliopsida; order Malpighiales; family Erythroxylaceae; genus Erythroxylum; species Erythroxylum plowmanianum. The sequence goes on along the minus strand of JANVCQ010000009.1, from coordinate 20,855,388 downwards.
TCAAAAAATTGCAGCAATAGAGGAGGCCCACGACATTAATGATCTGTTATTGGAGAAGGTAATTTGATTTTTTACAAATTTCAAAATGAATCTTTTAAGGGGTAAACAAGAAAGAAGTAAATGATTGGCACTACAGGTTGAAACTGGAAAAAGTATGCATGATGTAGAAGATGAATCCAAATATAATGAGGATATGAAGCTATTAACACGAGAGTTCAGTAAGTGGCTGAAGAGAGTGAAAAAGGACAAACCCAAGTTTAGGCAAAACGGTGGGAGTTCATCGAAAAACAACTTCAAACAACAAGCTAAAACTCAAAAGGGAGAAAGAAATGTAAAGAGAATTCAATGCCATGAGTGTCAAGGCTTCGGACATGTTCAAGCAGAGTGTGCTAACATCTTGAAGAAGAGAAAAGGAAAACCCTATACGAGCATTTGGAGTGATAACGAATCCGGAAGTGAAGTAGACGTTGTGAATAGTGATGCGTTAGTTATTTTGTACAACAAAAGTCCATTTACTTGTTTAATAACAACCGAGAAGGAAGTAACTGAAGACAAAAAAGTGAGTAAATCGGGAAATTTTAGGAAAAACACAAATGATTCAACTCAAAGCTCTATCTTAGATTATGACAGTGATGAAAGTGGTTCAGGTGATAAAAAGGAGAACATTTACGAGGCTTACAAATTAATGTACAAAAAATGGGTAAAAACATGTAGGAAAAATGAAAGGTTGAAGGAAGAAAACTTCTCTATTAAGAATATTATTCAAGATTTGGAGAAAAAATTGATGTCTACATTAGATGAGCTTGGTGAAGCTAGAATGAAATTAGTAAATACTGAAAAGAGATTGAGAATGTCGAATGAAGGCACAGAAAAACTAGAAAAGTTAATGGAAATTGGTAAGGTTAAAGGAGATCTTCAAGGCATTGGCTATACAGGTGAGTGCTCTAAAGTGAATAAGGAAAAAATGATATGTCCAGATCTGTCCGAGAAGAAGAAACATCGAGAAAGAATCAAAGATTTGTACCCACGTGTCATTTTTGTGGAGTTATCAGGCACATAAGGCCGAGATGCTACAAGATGTTACAAATGATATTTCAAAGGGGTCAAAACCGAAAATCTAGACACTCTCCATTAAATTTCCAGCAGCAACCTATGTTACTGAATCATACTTGGGTTAGAAAAGGTCAATTACAAACACAAAGATATTGTGAAGGAGAAACAAGAAATTGTAAAGACTCACAGTTAATTACTACTTTTAAAGAAGCTGGTTAGATAGAGGACAAGTCAGTTACTTCAGAAGAAGAAACCGATAACAAAGATAATATGATGAGGAATAAGGCCAGGTTTGAATTTTTTGAGAGGCACAGAGACAGTGTGCTTTACATTTTTGAAGTAATTTTTGTATTGTTTAAATAAAAAAATGAAACGTAAAAAAAGAAGAAGAGAGATTTGTCTTCTTTAGTTCATTAGTTTTTATGTTGCCATTATCGTCCCATATTTTTAGTAGTTTGCATTGTGACTTCTATTTGGCTCCACCGAATACTCTTCAGCTCTCTCATCAGTGTAGGTCTCTCTCTCGGGTATCTCTCTCTCACTACATTGGCAACACTCATCTTTATTTACTTGGGTTTATGAATTTGATCAGTCTTATGAAGATGGAATTGAAGTAAGTAATGATATGTAGCATGTGTATTGATTGGTGGTCGACAAAATCTGTAAGTGCACAGAGTCGTTCCTAATACCTACAAATCGAGTATTTCAAGGTCGTCTCCCTCAAGGACTAAAATACTCACCACTGAATTAATCCTAATTACTTGAACAAAATTGACAATAAACTTAAAAGATGATTGGATTTGGGTAGACAATAAATTGTAAAAATTGGAAATAACAAATAAGGGTAATTTGATGATTTAGACTTAGGGCTTGGGGTTCACCAATTCAAGAGATTGATTAATAAATTATGAAATTGATTGAATAACAGGTTATAATAACAATTGCATAACTTTACTCATATTCTCTCTCAAGACATATAAGAATACCTAACTAGTTGATTGTCATCTCTCAATGTGCAACATAACTAGTCAAATTCATTAAGAACAAGCAACCACAAGTTATCACACTAGTTTATGATATCTGTATCTTTAAATCCAGTGTGTTTATCTTCCTAGTGCATAAATCATACTTCACCTCTCAATTCATCATATGATTCCTAAGATTGCATCTATGGTGATCAAGCATAGAGACAACAATGAAATGCAAGAAAGATAAACATAACCTAAGAATTTTCATTCAACACCAATCAATCCATAAAATACAAATCAATCCCCTAATAGGCTACATCCCTTACCCTAAATGAGGTTTAGTTCCAGAACATGATAACATAATCCATACAACTAAAGACAATCAGCATCTAAGAAATAGTAGATAGAGAAGGTAGAGAGAACACAAAACGAGATTGCTTCCAATGCTTGGATTAATCCTTTAAAACTTCTTCTTTGCCTCTTTTTCAGTACCTCTTTATATTGCTACCTTGTTTTCAGTGTCCAGCCCCCCTTTTGGTTTTAAAAATGAGTATTTATCGTGTCTTGGGTTCAAAGAAACCTAGTTTTTGCTAAACGGGGGAAGGCAGACTATCCTAGGGCTGATAAAATCCGTTAAGCGAACATTATGTCCGTTTAACAAACCTTTTCGGGTCTCTAAAATGAAGTTGGATAGGCAATGTCCGTTTAGCAAACCTTCTTGGGTCTGGGAGCGAAGTTGTCCAGGTAATGTCCGTTAAGCGGACATTATGTCCGCTTAGCAGACACACCTTGTCAACTATAAAAGTGTGCACTTTTGACCCTTTATATGACAAGCTCTCTCCTCAGAGTCTGCATGGAAGTTGCAAGACTCGGAGTCCTCTTCAAAAGTATATTTGAATGATCATAATCTGACATCCACAGTAAAAATTATGTGCTTTACCCCCGAATTCTATCAATTTGTACCTATTAAGCAATAAAGTTGAAATGTGTGAGAACTAACCAAATAAAGCTTCAAATTCACATAGAGATAAGTCAAATTAGCTCCAATTCATCCCAAAATTATATACGAATAGTTTGACTTATCAACTGGTGGTAAATTGTTATCTTTGCGTGCTTATAATTATTTTGCTGAACCTACTACTGATTTTTATGTTTCCTTATTCGCTGAGATTGATTGTGTTGAAGGCATTCTTCATTTTCACAATGTTTTATCCCAAGGGGGAGACATCAGATTATTTATAATGAATGTTCTATTCAGGGGGAGATTTCATGTATATGCGTGATTATTCGTCGTATTTTTTGGCATCTTTTTGTACCAAGGGGAGAAATTTAGATGATTGGATAAACTTGATGTTCTTTGGAGCTTGTTGTTTGATTAAGGGGGAGTATTTGTCATATAAATTGTGAATTTGATACTTATATGTCTAATTATGTTATTTAGGAGGAGTTTCATATTTGTGACAAACAATGCCAAAAAGGGAGAGATTGTTAGGATATATGTTATATATCTAAGTAATTAATTTTGGCATTATTTATTAATTGGACATATAAGATATTAATTGGATAATGATTTGGATTCAAAAGCTATATAGATAATCTTCTAGTTGAAAAAGAATCATATATTAGATTGAAGTCTATCTTGAGAGGAGGTGTGATACATCACGTGTGTGTGAAGTTTGTGTGTACGACTAGAAGTTTTGGGGTGACTAGATCGAATTTTGTGAATAGGTCTATTTTGAAAATTCTATAGGGCAATGGAATAGTACATGAGAAGATTGATCCAATCCATAAGATTGATCTAGTCCATTCTTTGAACAAAGTTTAATCATTACTTGAACGTTACAAGCCTAGCTTTGTACAGATCGGAATTCACCAAAGGAGTCGAGTTGAGAGCGTGGGTGGTCTGTGAGCTTTGGCAGTGACATCAACAATTTATATAAGAGGGGTTGTCCAGACAATAGAAAAAGTGAACTATCCGAAGTCTTTTGATACAGTTCCTAGCTTTCGAAAGGTTGCTTCTTGTCCCAAGTTGATAGCTTTCTGATAAAGAGCTGATGGTGTGTGGGTGACTTTTTGTTGGTTGGAAAAGATTAACGTGATAATTCTATGCTATTAAAAAATCTATCCTTTTGCTGCATTTTTATTGAGTCTTTATAGTTACTCATAGTTGGGCAGTTTTAGTGCATTGTATGTGTATTTTCTGGCCAATAGATTAACGACTTTGTAGTGATTTTGTGGGGTGTCACTTAAGCTGGACGTTTTATGGAATGGCTCTTAAGTGGACTACTTTGTATGTTGCGTGCAACTACTATTGTGGATTGCGTGTTATGTGTGAAGCCATGACTTGATATGAGTTCTATTGAATCAACCCATTGTTGTTGTGACGACTTCCATATTTATTTTAGTGGAGCTGAATCTTTCAAAAAGTTGTTATTCTCTTTTTATCTTAAGTGTATTCATTTTTATTTCTAATTATTTTAATCACTTGAGTTGTTCGTATAATTGTCTTTATTATTAAACAGTGTGTGTAAATCCTCTGTTGAGGTTAGTACAAGATGGTTGTACTATTGGTTGTGAAATTCTTTTATGAGAAGTGAGGTTGAGAGATAGTGTCAAAGGTTAAGTGGTGTCGGCTCAGTAAAGCCTTAGGTAAAATGATTGTACTTTTGTGAATAAGCTAGGTGAGGGCCCCGTAACCATAGGCAAGGTGTGCCGATGCTTTACCAAATTTCTAGTGCTTTTTATTATTTCATTTTTTTATTGTTTTTGTTTTTGTTTGTGCTAGAGACGTCCACGGTAAAATTGGAAATTTTGTGAAACTACTACCCTATATGGTTTTTCAAAAGGGAATCCCATCACCTCCATCACCATAAGTATAAATTTCCATTCCACACAATCAAAGCCCTTCTTGAAGTCAATTTTAAAAGCACAGTTTGGTAGAGAACTCCTCCTTTGGTACCCCTTAATGAGCTCTTAAACAATGGAGATGTTTTCCCTTATCATCTTTCCTTGCATGAAAGCATTTTGGTTATTCCTACTAACGTCCTCAAATTGTAGCTAATAGGTAATTTTCACGAGCCTATTAGCTAAAATTTTAGAGATCACCTTATAAAGAAAATTAGAACAAGAAATAAGCTTGAACTGTTCAAAGCAATTAAGGTTACTAGTATTGGGAATTAAGCAAAGGAAGGTTATTAATCTGCTTTAACAATGCATTAATAAAGAAGAATTCATTCACAACTTACTTAACCGTCCTTCCAATCTCACCCCAAGCTTTCTGAAAGAAAACCCTAAGAGTCTCTTCTTGAGATAGCTTTTTCGAGATGAAGGAGTTTATCGATTGCTAGTAACTGAAATCCTTATAGATTGACCATAAAATCTACTAAAATATTTCTCTGTCACTTCTGAGATTTGATCATGATGCTTAAGTAGCCTGCCATCCTCAATTTGGATTAAACAATTCTATTATTATTTATAGTCCCCACAAATGAGTTTAAGAAGAAATTAGAACATTCATCAGCTTCCTGTAACCATTTAACCCTTGCTCTATGCTTCATCAGACTTTCATGATTTTTGTCAAGAGATAGCAGTTAAGTTTCTTTTTCTCCAGTGACAAAAGTAGAGGGTCCCCAAGGTTACTAGAAAGTTGCCCTTGAATAATAAAGATCACTCTTGGATCTTTTAATAGCATCAATAGTGGTGCTTCCCCTTTTTGCATTTAGTTTTTTCAATTAATCCTTGATTGTTTTGAGCCTTTGAACACATATAAATTGTTTAGTTCCATACACTTCCTTCAACATTCCTCTCTGAACAACCTCTTAGAAACCTTCTATATCTGCCAAAAAGTTGTTAAATTTGAAAGGAAATTTAGCATTTTGTTTTAGAAACACACCCTCTATCCTGGCAGAAGAGTGGTCAGAGAAGGGAGGATCTTAGAGGAGGTAGAACTTATAGGAAACTGAAGTAACCAACTTTGATTTACTAGCACCCGATCCAATTTTTTCCTTATAGACTAGTCCTTTACTTGTTTATTACTCCAAATAAACATGTGACCCTGACATTGGAGATCAATTAGGTCTATTGTCTTCACACAATCCTTGAAGTCTGATCTGTAGTTCCTCAGAAGAGCATTCCTTTCAGCTTCATTTCTATACAGTGTAGCGTTACAATCTTCACTTATAACCTAAGGGCCAACTACTCTATTATGGAAATTCATCAAACTCTTCCATAGCTCCTTCCTTTGCAAGGCATAATTAGAGTCATATATAGCAGAGGAGAAAATATATACACATCCTATACTTTGAAGTGTCATCTCATATGCATCACTTGCATTTCCACTTCCAAGACATCTACCTCCACAATTTTTGGATTAAAACCTATAATTATAGAAAAGATGTTCCCAGATCATCTCCCATTATAGAAAAGGAGAAGGTTTCAAGTGATCCACTTTTATTTAGCCTTGCAAGAGAGTTTAAATTATTCTAACTACTCTTTCTTTTCCCCATTCTTTTTTAGAGTGTCAATTTGTATCTTGGCATCTGCAGAGAGGGAAGTTACCACCTGTGCATTACTTACTAATTCTATGTTTATTTCTTGCACAATCTCTTTAATTGATTCTTTTTTAGTGCACTCATGCTCATCCAATCCCATCAACTTCTCATAATCTCCTCTTAAGAACTTCTTACCTGTAGGTATCCACCTTTTTCCTTGAGATTTCAGTGATGGCTTCCATTGATAATTAACATAGACACTGCCTTCAAACAATGGCTCCCAATTGCATAACTGTTATACTTTTTGGCATATTTTGTAATGACTCCATGTTTATTCACACCCTTACATATCCAACTCTTTTTCTTTGCGTAATATTTTCATCCATACAAAGAAGTTAATTATCATGCTAAGACTTTTAGTAGTCCAATATTCAAATTGGACATTGTGTAAATGCACCCATAAAGGAACAACTTGGTGTTTAATGGAATCTGCACGAATCCCTGGTCCCCACGACTATAGAAATAAAGTCTGGTTTAAGATATGCTAGAGACCTTCCTCGACCACTTTCATAGCTGCATCTTTAGATGAGAAGGTAAATAACAACATGCTTTCTTTTACTATGAGCACTTCCAGTAAATCTCTGCTCTTCCACATATTTTATGTCCAATTATGAATAATTGAAAATGCAGATCTCCTATCCCAAAAGAAGCCAATCAATGAAGCTTTTCAAGTTTTTGCACGAGTCTAAAGAAAATCCAATTTTAGGGAAACCAACAATCTGCCATCTTCTTCTTTCAAAGGTAAATAATGCATGGTACGACCCTGCTCCTCTCCTATTACTTGTTTCTGGCTTTTACTAACTTGTTGGAGAACTGCAGGAGCAACCCATAGGAATATCTGGAGAAGGAAGAGAAGAACCCTCTACGTCCTTTGGAAGCAAAGGAGGAAAGTCAGTAACGGATAAAGGGATTACTAAAATTTTTGAAGAGAAGAAGACTCAATAAGGCAAAGGTCAAAAGGTCAGGGTTAGCTTTTTCAAAAGGTAATTTAAAAAAATGTGAAAGTGGATAAGGCGGGAAGGAAATGAAGAGGATGAAGACCAAATTTACCTTTGAAGAGAGAGGAAAGAAAGAAGTGTTAAACAAAGCCAAATCTGCATAAAAATGAGAAATGAGATCAACGATTGAGGAAAGAAAGATGACATTAGGTGAGGTAGTTAAGAAGAATGGAAGCTAGTTAGGTGAGAAGTGTTTCAAGGTGGCTAGAGAGATGGCAAAGTCAAGAACTTTTGTTTCACTGTAGCTCTTTGTTTGTTGCGGTGAAATCTTCTTATATCATAGTTTTGAATTGTTACTCACTAACATCGTCCTAAGAATGATAATGGCCGATCTATAGGCCAGTCCTATTAACAAAAATATGGAAATATATCATTTCCACACCTTGTAGATCTCCATCCTAGCATCTCAAAATCTTCTCACATTTGTCTCTAATGGCTTCTTTCCATTCCAAGCTTCCCATATTTGTTGTCTTCCTCATTTCATGCAAACTTGTTTTTATTTCCTTATCTTTAGTTATGTATATATAGTAATTCTTTGTAAACAGATTGTGAAGAAGAGTATTCAAAAATTCAAACAAGATTTTATATTTCTCTAGATTAACATGGTATCAGAGCCCTGCTAATCAGACGACTGGATTTTCTGTGTTACTTAGTTATTTGTTTTGTATTGATTTCGATCATGTAACATCCCATTCTTATGGGAAGGTTAAAATGGTAAATGTGAGTGATTAATGAGAGTTAGAAATCTATTTCCATGTTTATGCATATTATGTCATACACATAAATATGAATAGTGAAGTTGTGGCATATGAAAATAATTATACATGCATTCATGAATAATTCCGGGAATAATTAGATTGAGTTGTGATTTTTAGGTGTTTTGAGAATTTCGAATTTATTTATATTGAAAATTCTATTGGTTAGTAAGAAGATTGTATTTGTGAATTTTGGTGAATTTAGGCATAAAT
>JANVCQ010000009.1:20822045-20842450 GCA_025531925.1 Erythroxylum plowmanianum | reverse complement strand
TCATTTCAATTTCCTATCATTGTGATTATTGTGAGTTGAGTGATTAGAGGAAAATCACTTGGGAGGTAGGATTTGTGTCAAAAAACAGATCGATTGTGAGGTGTAGCTTGAGCCGAAAATCAAGTGGTGTTGATAAGTTCACACTGAACTAAAAAGTGTGTAGTAAAGTGTTTTGCCAAAATCCTAAGTGGGAGTTTAGGTAGAAGACGTAGATCTTAACACCGAACCTCTATAAAAACAGTGTTTGCCTTTCTTCCCCACTCTTTTTACATTTAAATTTATTTGATTGTATCATGTGTATTAACTCTTTGTTTTTGTCAAACTTTGTAAAAAAGTTTTAAAGATCTATTTAATCCCCCTTCTAGATCGTTTTCACTAGCATCCCAAAATCTTCCATATTTGTCTCTAACGACTTCTTACCATTCCAAGCTTCCCATATTTGTTGTCTTCATCATTACATGCAAATTTGTTTTTATTTCCTTATCTTTAGTTATGTATATATAGCAATTCTTTGTAAACAGATTGTGAAAAAGAATTCAAAAATTCAAACAAGATTTTATATTTCTCTATATTATCAAGTCCTACTAAATGGTTTTTGAAATAAATTTTTAAAATTCAAAGTGTAAACAATCTTTTTTTAAATTAAGTCCAAGTATGAACTATCCAAACTCAGGCTTACCCGAGATCTAACTCTTTAAGCAAAATGATGTTATTTTGCTTAAAATAGTTAAACCTGAGTCAGTTAACCTATAATTAGGCACATTCAAAACAGCTTAATGTGGACCCATGAGTCGGCCCCCGTTACCAACCCTATTGACCCAGTGTAATGAAAAGCAGTGTTGTTAATCCTCTACTTTGGTCAGGTTTTTCATGCTCTTATGCCTATTCTTTTCAACTGGCTAAATATAACATCATTACCATAACAAAATATCAGTTCGACAAAACATAACACAGCTCTCGTGTCTAATTACCGCATCTAGGCTAATTCTGAGGCACTGAAAGCCCATTAAGCTTTTCGGCTGCAGCAGCCAGTGTAGCCCTACTTTTACAGAAAGCAAATCTGATGTATCTCTTACGGTAGCTTTTAGCTACATCAGGATATTTCTCCACCGCATCATTTGATTGAAAGAATTCACAACCTGGAACGGCAACCACCCCTTTTTTCTTTATTAGTTCCCCCGCATATTCCACCTGAACCATCAGGCATAATACTGGAAATTCAACAGATTGAAGAACCCCATTTTGTACATTGGAATTAGATGAGTGGAAGTTTTTGGAACTCGAAAAATGAAGAAGACACTTACGTCAGAAAGTAAGGATTCCTGAGGAAGCTCTGCAAATACAAAGAATGAACCTTGGGGCTTAAAAGAAATCTGGAAACCAATCCGAGCAAGCATATTGACAACGTAATCTCTTTTAGATTCATATTCCTGAATACCCCAAAAAAAAGGAAAAGAAAGTACTAATTAATAATTAATATAGAAGGAAAGGGAAGTCTGATGTTAATGCCGCATATTAATTGCCCTGCATTGGCATGTAAACTACTAGAGATAATCATACACAACTTCAGATTGTGTTAAAGCGGTTCTTAGGACTTACTCTTCTCAATGATTCAAAATAGTCTTGAGGGCTAGAAAGAGCAGTCAAGGCTGCTTCCTGGAAGGGTGCTGGAGCAGAATCTGTGATTTTAGCATGAATGTTTCTAATTGCAGAGGCGAGGCAAGGTGGAGCAATTGCCCATCCAACCCTCCATCCTAATAAAGAAAACATAACAGTAACAGAGTCTATGATAAGAATGGAAAATTGGCTACCAATTAAAATGGGACAGTCTTATAATAAGACTTCCCAGAACGAGCAATTTCAATAAACAACCCAGCGAGGTGCTATATTATCTATTACCCGTGACACTGAAAGTTTTTGACAAGGAAGATGTGATGATTGTCCGCTCCTGCATTCCTGAAAGCGTAGCTAGTGATATGTGTCTTATGTTGTCAAATGTGATATACTCATACACCTGCAGGAAGAAAACAACTACGTCTGTAAGTCTCCCAAGTTTGCTGCAAGTTCAATCAACAAATAGCAACATGATCCCATAAACAATTTAGAAATACTTTAAGTATATCTGCTCTATTATAAGCTTATTGAAATCTGAGGTGGGAAATTTTTAGGTGCTTCTCTTATAATGATAACAAAGCAACTAATATAAGTAAGAAAAAGAGCAGAACACCACTGAGGGCTGTCCAAGGTGGTAAATAAGCATCCGTAATGATTTCATCCACAAAAAGGCAGCATGGCGGTTGTCAAGAAACTCAATTAGTCACTAATCGATGTAATCATACAATTACGGGCAAAAGATTTCCATACTTCATCAGTTATTGCCAAGCAATCCCTTCTGCAGCAAGTGCCAGCAATAGCCTCAAGCTCATCTTTTGTGAAAACTTTCCCAGTTGGATTGTGAGGACTGTCTTATTTCTCGTCAGTAAGCATGTAAAATCAAAGTTTATGCCATCTTTCTCAAACATTATCACAGCATGGAACACAAACAAGAAATTATCTTTATTTGATTTAATAGTTGGCTCTCATTTTACCTGTTTAATACTACAGCTTTTGTTCTTGCAGTAAAAGCCTTCTTGAACTTGTCTAGGTCCAAATTCCAGTAAGGCGGATCAAGTTCCACATACACCTGAAGTTCAAATCGTAGTTCCATCGATATCAACCAGTTGTAATAGCGTTAAAACAGGTTAGATTCAGTTGTAAATAAAGAGCTTACAGGAACTCCTCCAGCCATCCTAATGCATCCATCGTACGGTAAAAAGGAAGGATCAAAAACAATAACTTCATCGCCGGGGTTTATTACTGAACCCAGAAACAACGAGTAACATAAGGTTCAGAAAACAGTAACCCTCAACTTTCTACAATGCGAAGTGCAAACGGAGAAGAAACCCTACTTGCGAATACAGCCGCCGCAAAGGCCTCAGTTTGGCCGCAGCAAATAGCAATATCCGTTTGAGGGTCAACGTCCAAACCATGCATCTCCTTCATACTTTTCGCTAAGTGGTCACAAATTCCTTGCACGTGCCTCAGTTTGCAACAGTGACCACAGAAATGAACATCGACAAATACAGCATCTAAAAACCACTAAAACGCGCTACACAACACACATGCTTTAATCTATTACCTGTACTGGTTGAAGTCAGAGTTGATGGCTGAGATGGCGGCGTTTTTAATGCCAGACGGAGCAGGGAAGTCCGGGAAACCTTCGGCGAGGTTGATGGCATTGCAACTCTCTGCTAAAAGGGAGAGTTCTTGGATGAGTGAGGAAGTAAATGTCTTTGCCACCGATGACAGCTTATTCTCCATGGAACATCGCATTCTTTGAGTCTATGCTTGCCTTCCTTATCCTGGGTTTGGTTTCTGATTCACGGGGTGTCAAACCTCAGTGTTTGTGGGTGGAGCTAGAGCTAAACTTATTATAGTGTAAAGCCTAATGCTCAACTCTACTCTACTCTGGTATAAAAATAAATAAAAATAATTTATAAATATATAATAAACTTTTCTTTAGAGATTTAACGTGGAAACTGGGAAATGGCCTGGGTTATGACTTATGTGGGCCTGCGCTTCAGCTTTTCCTGACGGGCCTGCTTACCTTATTTATGATCCAGATAATGTCTTCGAATAATACACAGAGAATAATACATTACGTATTTTTATTATGAGTATGTATTTATTTAATAAATAAGATCTACGCACCTTCAAAAAAAATAAATAAGATCTACGAAATGGATACTCGTATAATAGAATAAACTCAGCTGAGGATGATTTAATTACAAAATAATGAAGAGTTGCCAAATTAAAATTATACAACAACAAATAATCCGCGGGACTGACTGACAAGAGACGGCCGGGTTCACGGCGGCGGTGGTTGTACGTTAGACGCTACGCAAGTTCAAATTCAAAAATCACAGTGGCAGTTACCGTTAATAAACCCAAAATCCAGGCCCACTTTGCCAATAGCCTCTCCGGTTGTTGAAACATGAAACCCTCTATAATTATAGCGCTACCCCGCATCTCATCTCATTTCAACTAAATCCCCAGATCACACTCTTTCACTCTCTCAACGCTTTGAATCCTCATTCGAATTTGTTTAGGTTTTTTTCAACTTTACCTCTTTCGATTCGATTCCGGCGAGTGAAAGATGTCGTTGAGACCCAGCGCCAGGACGGAAGTCCGGAGGAACCGGTACAAGGTGGCGGTGGACGCCGACGAAGGGCGGCGGAGGAGGGAGGATAATATGGTGGAGATTCGGAAGAACAAAAGAGAAGAGAATTTGTTGAAGAAGCGCCGCGAAGGACTTCAAGCTCAGCATCAACAACCACTCACTTCCTCTCTCACCAGTTCCAGTGCCGATAAGAAGGTTCCTTGCGTTATTTGCTTCTAGTCTTGTTTGGCTAAGTATTTTGAGTTATGCCCTTTGGGTTTCTCTAACTTTTACTTAGCTATTTGGGTAATCGTTAGATCATAATTTTGTTTCGTTCCTGGTTAGATCATTAGCAAGTATTATTGTTTTCTTTTTAGAATCTTGCATAGGTGTTTGTCTTTGACTGATTTCACTTTGTTGATTCTAAATGAGTCAGGTAGTCTTTACATCATTTGATATCTTTAACCTCTTCCTTTAAGAATAAAGAAATGGATTCACTGTGAGCAAACTTTTGAATATAATGCAAATATGTTAGGGGAAAAGGTGTTCCATATCATGGTATAATTTATTTGTGTTGTGGTTTAACTTAGGGAACGTGATTTCTTATGTGTTGCACTCGGCTAATTTGAATCAATCTCATGCTGTTTTTAACGTGGCTGCAGTTGGAAAGTCTTCCAGCAATGGTTGCAGGAGTGTGGTCGGATGAGAGAAATTTGCAACTCGAGTCGACAACCCATTTCCGCAAGTTACTCTCAATAGGTTGAGGCGATATTATGTTCTATATAGCATATTGATGCAGCATGTGTGTCCCAAAATTTAACTATTCTATTTTACATATTTATGTAGAGCGTTATCCTCCAATTAATGAAGTTGTAAAATCTGGTGTTGTTCCTCGTTTTGTTGAATTTCTCGGAAGGGATGACTTTCCTCAACTTCAGGTTTCAATTTATTCTCTATGTTATTTTTGTTTGGTTATACTCTTGAAGATTTATCTAATTTTAACGCTTAGTCGCATTTTAACTTTTGCCTTTGTTGTCTGATATGCTCAGTTTGAGGCAGCTTGGGCTCTCACAAATATTGCTTCTGGGACATCGGAGAATACAAAGGTCGTAATTGACCATGGGGCTGTCCCGGTTTTCGTTAGACTTTTAGGTTCACCCTCAGATGATGTCAGGGAGCAGGTGCATGGTCTATGCTAGGTTTTCTTTTTCTTTTTCATTTTTAATGAATTTAAATTTTGCAAGTGCAAGTCCAAGTTTATCAGTATTCATGATACCACTGTGCTGATTTAAGCTTTTTTCTTTCTCTCAATTTGCAGGCTGTCTGGGCATTGGGAAATATTGCTGGTGACTCTCCTAAATGTCGTGATCTTGTACTTGGCCATGGAGCCTTGATGCCATTGCTTGCACAATTTAATGAGCATGCAAAGCTTTCCATGCTGAGAAATGCAACTTGGACATTATCCAACTTTTGCAGGGGCAAGCCACAACCTTTATTTGACCAGGTAGGGGGGATTGATTTGAGCTTTTGGATGAAGAGAAATGCTTTCTCTCCTTGTTTGAATTTCTTACTAAAACCTATATGATTGAACGGGCAGACAAAGCCTGCTCTCCCAGCTCTTGAGCATCTTCTTCACTCAAATGATGAAGAAGTCCTTACAGATGCATGCTGGGCGCTTTCTTATTTATCAGATGGAACAAATGACAAAATCCAAGCTGTTATTGATGCTGGTGTCTGCCCTCGACTTATTGAACTTTTACTGTGAGTTAGTCTTATCTTTCAGATGAAAGCCTATTCATTCTAGCTATGAAAGCTAATTTGCTCCTTTTTTTTTGTTTTAATCTTCTAGCCATCCATCTCCAACAGTGCTTATTCCTGCTTTGCGCACAGTTGGAAATGTTGTTACTGGAGATGATATGCAGACACAGGTACTCACCACTTCACGACTTCTTTTTTGTTTCTTTGTGTATTTTCTTTTCCATTATTTTTTTCATTCTTTTTCCCTAATTTCCTTCTGGTTATATTTCTACAGCATTTTAGTGAATTAAAATGGGAGGTGCTGCTATTTTGAAGTTATGCGTTGTTCTCAGAAAAGAGTAAAACAATGGGATCCATGGGGAGAGGGAGAGAATGAGGATTCAGATATGGAATTACCATTCTAGTGTTGGACTAAAAGATTATTGCCTTGGTACTAGGAATTGAAATTGAGAATATAAATAGTAGTTTTAGAGTTTTAAGTTTTGGTCTATTAGTCTTTATGTTTCAAGGTGGCAATTATGTTTCTGGTTGAGCAAGACAAACTGATATAAAAGTTTATGTAACTCCTCCATTTTAGGAAATTGCCTTATATTCCTTTTCTTCCTCTTCTAATGATTTTAACTTGGATCACATTTTGTGGATATAGAGAACATGCATTTTTGTAGTTTGCATTTATGTGTTGATTCTTTTGATGTTTTTCAGTTTATAATAAACAATCAAGCTCTTCCACGCCTTTTGAACCTACTGGCAAATAACTACAAGAAGAGCATAAAGAAAGAAGCATGCTGGACAATCTCAAATATTACTGCTGGGAATGTCCATCAGATACAGGTTAATTTATTAATGTGCCAAAGACATCTTTAGTCTAACTATGTCTTTTTGGGTTATCTTGCTTTAAAATTCTGTTGTTGTTTCCATATCCTACCCAATGAAGGCAAGTATATTGCAATCACACAGGCTGTAATTGAGGCTGCTATCATTGGCCCCCTTGTCCAATTGCTTCAAAATGCTGAATTTGAGATCAAGAAAGAGGCTGCTTGGGCAATTTCAAATGCAACATCTGGTGGCACACATGAACAGATCAAGTATAGATGTCCCTCCACAAACTTCTGTTATAGTTCTACTATTGTGATTTGTATACTTGTTATACACTTGGTTCATGCATTTGTTGAAAGATACGATTTTCTTTTTTGCTTTATAGGTTTCTGGTGAGTCAGGGGTGTATCAAGCCATTTTGTGACCTCCTGATTTGTCCTGACCCTCGAATTGTCACAGTTTGCTTAGAAGGTCTTGAAAATATTCTGAAGGTTGGGGAGGCAGAGAAGAGTTTAGGCAACACAGGAGATATAAATCTGTATGCTCAAATGATTGATGATGCCGAGGGGTTGGAAAAGATTGAGAACCTTCAGAGTCATGACAACAATGATATATATGAGAAAGCAGTAAAGATTCTTGAGACATATTGGGTTGAAGATGATGAAAATGAGCCATTGCCGCCAGGTGATGCTGCCCAGTCTGGATTTAATTTTGGAGAAAGTGATGTTCCCTCTGGTGGATTTAATTTCCGTTAAGGTATGTGTCTTTCTTGTCCCAGAATGAGTAGTCTGAGATGCTGTTTTTCTGACATGAAAATAAGGCAAGCCTTCTGGGCAGCTGAGACATCTTAGATGTAGATGGATGTGGGGTTTAAAGTTGTTTGTGCTGGCTCAATTGGCTTTATAGGTTTGTTGAGGATTCCATTTTTTAGCGGGAGGAGGTGATCTTTCCAAATTATGGAATTCTTTTCTCGTGGAGAATAATGCCACTGCAGTTTCTCCTTCATAAATGCAATTTGCAAACATAGTTATGTACTTGCTCTTAACATCTATGATCCTTTGTGCAGCGAAATCAAGTTAGTGGTGGAATGAAGCTGAGAGTCCAGGTTTCTACCGCTCGAGTTATTTGGCTTTAAGGCACTTGGCTTTGATCCCTCTTTTTCCCCATAAGCCTCTACATGTGGTGGATGATGCTGCTGCTCCTAGGTTGTCTGTGATACCAAGAACTATATATATATCAAATGGGGAAATACTAATTGAAGATCCGGTCAAAACCACACAATATGTACTCTTTTACTCCGTTTGTTCCTTATTCTTTGCTCATGTCCATGTTTATTACTGGGTAGATGGGATATGCCTTCAGATTTCATTGCTTTACAGTTGAGAGTTGTAACAGTAAACTGAAACACAAAAATTGTCTTCGCAAAGGTCTTCTATTGCAAATAGGGGATGGACATTTTTTATTTTTCAGTTTGGCAGAGGGAAATGTTGGCTTATGAGTTGATATAGAAATCGATTTATAAGAATTTAGCATTACATCCACCTTTCCATTAGTAAGCTTGGCAATGGGCCAGGATTGATCCGAGTTTTTTATAAGCATGAGCCAGGCAATCGTGAAGGTCATACTTAAAAGTTCGAGTCGGAGTCCGAGTCAGGGTGTACCACATGAACCCAAACTTTTTATTGAGATCAGCTGACTTCGAGACAAGGTGGACCGGATTTGTTTGCAAGGTCTATCCGTTAATCTTAGCTTCGTCTCTTGTACATTCCTCTTGAACTCACACCAAATACTTTTGTCTTGTGGAGTTTCGTTTTATTTCTTTATTCCGTTTACGATATGTTAAATAATGTAACTTCAATAGATTTGTAAAATCAGATATGCTAAAAAAAAATTCAGTAAATGCAGTCGCTATTTTTTATATTTTGATTTAATACCTATGAATGATCCAACTTTATATAGTTAATGGATATTAACGTCCTATAATATGCTTGATGGGATATATGTTTTCTTTTTCAGACTTTTGTGACTTCTAAAAAGCCCAAACTTTTCAATAAAGAACATCAATGGCAGGAGGTGTTACCAATTTCTTATGCATTCAGTTAATTTATTATTCTAAGGTATATTGCTATTAAATATATATTGAATTGGCTAAAATTTGGTGTCAGGACCTAATAACTTCTTCCTTGTTTTTATTTTTAGAAATTTTCGAATGCTAAACACTTAAAAAATTTTAATTTTAGAGTTGTTTTGGAAGTTATTTTTTCAATTAAAGGTAGAAATTTTCAATTAAGTGTTTTGGGAGTGTTTTTACATCTTAAAAAATAAGTTTGTGATGTTTGTTGATTTAGTTTTATTTAGTATTCAACAGATCAGGTTGGAAGTTGAAGAAGACTTTTACCAAATTACATCATTTTATTTGTTTATTAAAATCAAATTCTGATGCAACTGAGGCTTGAACAACTTGTGCCGATATGAGGCGTATGATGAGCCTCTGCCAACTGAGTTGAAGCTTATATTCTAATTTATTATGTGTTAAAATTATATTTGTGTAAACGTTTATCATGAATCAGATTATCACATAATTATTAAGTTTATATTTTACATAGTGAGTAGAATTTTGAATAAAATATTTTAGTGATTTTTTTTGAAACAAAATATTTTAGTGATTAATTATTAGAGTTTAGCTACAGCAATCCTAATTTTATATAATTATATATTTATGTAATTAATCACATAAAGAGTTGAGACATTTAGATGTAGTTAATTATTTTAGTATAATAAATTTTATCCTACAAGATTTTTTTTTGAATAATTAATTAGTATAGAATATCAACTTACTTTTCTAATTTTCCCACAAGTATTATAAATTGAAATATAATTTGATAGTTTTATTATAAAATTTAGCATAAATCTGTTTGAATTAAAAATTTAGCCCACAAACAGTAAGGTGATTATCATTTACAACGTTTTTAAAATTCAAATATACGATATACAACTAACTGTTGAAATTCAACGGCCTATGATTAACATAAATGACAATCAAGAAATTCTACAAATTGCTGATAATTCAATAGATCCAGTTATTTAGGAATTATCTAAAAGAACCCAATAACAACATACTCCATAAGAGGATGTTGGTGTTATAATTAAGGAGATCTATTAGAACAAGGAAATCAACTATTATTAATGATTATATTGTATATCCACAAGAATCTAACTCTAATATATGAACCGAGAATGATTCTGAAACTTTTTAACTAAACGATATAGTTTAGTTAGTCTTAACTAGTTAGTTTGATTAGATTTGACGTATATAAATGTTTAGATTTTTGGAATATGTAGTGAACCACATCAGTAAATTTAATAGAGATACTAACGTAGGATTAGAATTAGAAAAAATTGAAAATTTAAGTATTTAATTGTCATTTTTAAAAGTTTGGGTTATATTTGTAAAATTGAGTAAAGATTGAATTTTTTTTATAATTAATCTTGAAAATTTAAGTATTTAATTGTCATTTTTTCAAAGTTTGGACTATATTTGTAAAATTGAGTAAAGATTGAAATTTTTTTATAATTAATCCTATGAAATGCTATTACCTTTTAAACTTAAACACAAAATTAATTGAAGAGTATGCATACACATACATAAAGAACCCACCAAGGATTACAAATTTTATATCTATGTACTAGTAAATCAATAATGACACTCCCTCAATATCGTTCAGTAACTAACTTTTGGTAGATAATATTGTTCACTACTTCAAAGGTATATACCTATATAATTGACTAAAATTTAGATTTAGTTGTAATGTTCGTTAGCTAAGTATTACGTGCTTGAGATTATTTTGTTGATTCAGCTTACTAGTCAAAGTTTATTTTTGTTCAAATAGTTCATGCGTGCCTACATTTAGTCAGTGTCCTAAGTCTTTTTCTTCGAGAACTCTGATGTAAAAATAACATTGAATTTGTCAATTATCACTGCCAAATCAAACCTTTTCCACCAAATTTATAATGAAGTCAAAAATCTACACCTAGTAAGGAATGAATAGAGTATTTATCTTGTACACGACATCCTACACATTTGAATGTCCTGAAAAATTGTGGAAATCAAGACAAACCATTTAGAAATATGTTGTCTGACCAGATATGACACGAAATAAAATCCAGAAGCGGTCATTTTCAGATAACGCCGTTCCAAGTGGAGTATTCTTAGAAATCACTTCCAAGCTAGTTGATCCACCTAAAAAGAATTTTCACCACAAAGAGCGGCTTGTATCGTGGCGTCATAAAATAATATAGATAATATCAAACAACAGCAGTCGTATTCCCTGCGAATTTGGCTATAAAATGGAGGCCACTCTTCTGATATGAACCATCGAATGCTTAGAGAATTGGAATCATTGAGTTGCAATAGCGCAGATATGGCTACCAAGAAAGTCATCTTGATTATTGGCATTGTTGCAGTATGCTTTGCTTCAGTCACACGTGCTGATCAAGGGACCGCCACTTTCTACACTCCGCCTTACGTCCGTAAGTACTTGAACTAGATACGAATGAAATTAGTCATAAATTAAATTTGTTGTTAACCATTATATTGCTTGCTTTGTTTTCGAGATGCAGCATCTTCATGCTATGGAAACCAAGACAAAGGAGTGCTGATTGCAGCTGCAAGCGATGCAATATGGGACAACAGGAGAGCATGTGGCCGAAGATATAGCGTAAGGTGTATTGGTGGCACTAACAATACTCCAAATCCATGCAAGAGTGGCAGTGTTGTGGTCACCATTGTCGACTACTGTCCACCAGGCTGCCGCGGAACCATTGATCTCTCCCAGGAAGCTTTCTCCCAAATTGCAAATCCTGATGCCGGCAATGTTCGGATTGAATATAATCAGTAAGTCTGAAATAATATATCTTCTAAATTTTAAAACAAAAAAAATCATAAATCTTCTTTATTATTGTCTGATGCCCCTATTTTCAGGGTATAGAGAGCGAAGGAATGCACCAGTGCAAGCTAGCATGGTCGATATATATATTACGCGGGGGAATAAAAACTGGGCTTAATAATGCTCCATGCCCTAAGCTATCTTTGTATGGCCTAAGCTATAATTTCGTCAGTAATAATAAAATAAAATGATTCCATGTGTTGCCCATAAGACTGTAGGCAATTCTTTTTCTCTTTCAGCGCTAAAGAAGTCCTGGCTCAAACAAATTAAGAATGCAACGCCTACTAGTATTAAGAGTTTAGTCTGAATGGTAATGGCATGAAGAAGTCTACAACATATAAGAAGTGAATTCTATGGTGAATCAAACTATCCATCTCGTGATCTATGTATAAAAAGAAATTATTGATTCAATAATAATTTAGTTGTCAATTTGTTAACCTCTTTGGCTACATAGATTGAACTCCAATATTAGATAAATAAAGGGAAAACAATTATGTTTCGGTTTGAAACATAAACATAATTATTTTGTAACAAATTGATTGTATTTTAGTTTGAAGTAGATTATTCAATCATCAATCAAAACACAAGTTTATCATAAGTAAATTAACCGACTATTTTGTAGCAAAACATTCTGATCTTTGAACTAGATGAAACTCTTCTGTGTGTCGAACAAGGCAAAAATTAAGCTTCTGTGTTTTGTAAACAAAAAGGGGGAGGGGAAAGAAAAAGCAGCGCAATAGAGTAGAGGTTGCTCACAACAAAGTACTAAGAGGCAAAGCTTAAGCTTTTGCGTTTTGTACGCTGGTTTGCGACACAGGAGTGGGTGGGAAGTGCAGTATATATTTTTCCTCGTGAAACTCTTAATGATTTATCCATATAAATTTATGATATATGAAATTGGGATTAATCTTTTAGACATTTATCCTTCATTCTATTTAACCAGTCTGACCTAACCTTTTAGGTCAATTTTGATTATCCTCTTAAGGATTTACCAATTTGAATTTATGATCAATAAAATTGGGCATGTATTTTGATCTAACATGTTAGAGATTTATTATTCATTAGTTTTACTATTCTTGGCTCAAGATGACTATTTGAATTGAGTCTTTACTTTTGTACCAAAACTAAGAACTTATTTGCTTGGCTTGATATGACTACTTCAATTAAATCCGTACGTAAATTAAATCCTTACTTAGGTCCTAATTAAACTACTAATCTCAAAGAAATACAAAGAGCTTGTCTACCTGCAAGAAAAGAGTACCAATAAAAAACATGGATAAATGACAATAGATCACTTAATAGGAAGTAAAATTCTAGAAGAGGAGTCTATATAGTAGTTGGAGCTAAAGACTAGTGTTTGGGAAAGATGGAAGAGGATTATGATGATGCTAATTATTGTGTGTGTGGAAGATGAGAATTGGAAACAATGTCTATATTGTATGAAGGGTATCTTGAACCTTTACTTATATCCATGATGCTGTTATATATCACAAGTTATTAACTTGTTTGAATGTTACAAATTTTCAATTTTAACTTCTTTCTAGTTGTTTTTGAAAAAATGTAAGGGTATTAACATATTTATTTCAATAAAGAGAAAATAACAATAGCAGCTACAATATATGTTAATCTTAACTTGAAAAAAAACTAAATATTACATATTAGAGAATTTTTATCGTTGAGAAAAGCTAGCATATATGTTGCTTTTTTCATTGAAATGATATTGATATGTCTTCTTGTTCAATACTGAAGTGCAATAAAATGATATTATTATTGATATATCTTGTTGCTTGACACCTTTGATATCTTATTGACATTCAATTTCTTGTTTTATTAGGATGTGAAATCTCATTGAAAAAGGAATTCTTTTTTATTGTGAGTTTAGAAATTGATAGATAGAACCCATTTGAGTATATTGGTGGCAGCAAAATTTTAGTTGAAGGCATCAACTCAAAAAATTATGTTGGTTTAGTATTGTGAGAACTGCACAACCCAATTGGTATGATATGTTAGATAAAGTGTAGTATAGACATCCACATAAAAATGAAGAAGGTGGATTGGTTAAAATTGAAGAAGATTAAAAAAATAAAGGATTTAATTTCACTTGTTTTAAAATATAGAATAGTGGAGATTTATTTTAAAGGTGAGTGATGCAGAGAAAGGATCGAAAGAAGATAATATGGATGACAATGATGGTAACATGAATGATGATGATAATATGGTTGCAAAGAATAGTGAAGAAGAAAACAATAATTACACATAGAATTATTGTTAATGTGTATTGTTGATGTTTTACTTATGCTTAGCAGAACGTTGGTGTTTGACTTATGTTTATGCAAATGTTGTTCATTTGCTTATATTTATGTAGATTATTGGTTTTTGCCTTCTGTATGTGGAATGCTGGTGTTTGATTTATGTTATTCAAAATGTTGGTGTATGTTTTATGTTATGCAGAATGTTGGTGTGTGTTTGAGTTATGTTTTTGTAGAGTCATGCAGTTGAGTTATGTTATGCAGGATGTTGGTTGGTATTTGAGTTATGTTGTGCGGAATGTTGGCATGTGTTTTGTGTTATGCAAAATGTTAGCATGTGTTTGAGTTATGTTAATGCGGGATGATGGTGTAAGTTATGTTATACTAAATATTGAAGTGTCATTCAGTTTTGTCATGTGGAATGTTGATGCGTGTTTGAGTTATATTTCAGTGAAATGTTAGTATTTAAGTTGTGTTTAAGCGGAATGTGTAGGTTTGACTTTGTGTTTTTTACGAAACGTTCATGTTTAACTTATATTTTTGCAAAATGCTATTGTTTGACTGATATTAATATGGAATGTTGATGTTTGACTAAAGATTATAAGTAATGTTGATATTTCATTTATAAATATTCAATATAATGTCATTTGGAAGAAACAAGAGAAAGAGGGTGGCAACTATCGAAGATGTTCCTTCCCTATAATAACCAAATTAATCCAACACAATCGAACAACAATGGCCAATTTCATGGACTGATCAAGCCATTCAGTAACAACCTTTGTCTACCTCAACCAATGCTGAGGGATCTTCAGGTTTGTTATTATTAACCACCTATAATTAGAGTTATTCTTAAATATATATTTACATGTTTAATGTATTTTTTCTTATCATTATTCATTTGTTGTGAGTTTCCAATACCAGAATAAGAAAAAGAGGTCAAGATATAACTAAAGGTTCTGAGTTGCAATGCATGAATGTTACAATAAACAACAAGTTGTCTATGCATATTGACCCCACACAATGTCGTCCTATTGACAAGACCCATTTAGTAAAATTGGCCAGTGAGTTAGGAGTCATTGTTATGAATGAATTGCCTTACCTTCAGCATGCCAGGTAGCTGAAGGAAGACAACTTACTCCATAATGCTTTAGACAAATTTTCAATATTTTTCAATATTGTCGATATCAAGAATCCTAAAGTTTCAAGATGTGTTAGTTCACTATTGAAAGAAAGGACGAAGGATCATCGTTATCGACTTCATAAATCCTACAAGTCTTTTCCTTCAAATGAGGAGGCAAGAAGGCATGTCTAAAACGAGTGATTCTAGAAAATTGGAGTGTGTTAAGATATAAGTGCTATACTGCTGTCTTTTTCAAACAAAAACTGATAAAGATTGTTACTTTATAGATGATATGAAATATAGAAAGTAAAAAATAGTGTTTAGGGAAATTAAATTCTCATTATTGAAGCAGAAAGATGGAGGACTAGATGTCCATGAAAATGTCCTATAGTAGCTGGGTTCAAACAACAATCTGAACCCTTTCTATGTCCCACCCTCCACATATGAAAGAGGAGAAACAGAAACAACTGCTGAACAAACAACACAAGCAAAACAAGAAATAATGGACTCAAATTTTAACTCTCAGGAGGGAACATAACAGGAAGAGGGAACAACAGAAGTTCAAACTCTATTGCAAGACTATCAACTAGTCAAAGACAGGGAACCAAGGTCTATAATACCAAACAGAAGGTATTTTGAACCTGACCTGGTTGACTATGCTTGTTTGGTTGCAAAAATAATTGAGTCAGGAACACCAGAAACCTATGAATGGAAAGTGCTGATGTAGATTAGTGGAAAAAGGCTTGCCTAAGTGAATACGCTTCTTTAATGAAGAATGAGACTTGGAAGCTAGTTCCTAATCCACCTAATCCTAAGGTGATTGAATGTAAAGGATGGAGTGACTGAAGCAGATCCTAAGACCTACAAGGCAAGACTAGTAGTAAAAGGCTTCAGGTAAAGAGAAGGAGTGGATTCCAAATTTTTTTTTCTCCAGTGGTCAAGTTTAAAACAATAAGGACAATACTGACCCTAGTAACTTTTAACTTATACTTTTGCAAAATGTTATTGTTTGATTGACGTCTACACGAAGCAACCTATAGGCTTTATAGATAAAGAGAATCTTAATCAGGTTTTCTTGCTAGAAAAATCTCTATATGGCCTAAAGTAAGCTCCTAGGCAATGGAACAAAAAAATTCCATGAGGTCGTGACAGAATTGAACTTCAAGAGAAGTGCCTATGATTATTGTTTATATTATGAGGATCTAGAGAAGGAGGAAATGGTCTATATGCTAGTGTATATGGATGATCTAGTCATCACAGGTAAGTTAGTGAAGAAGATCCAAGAAGTGAAGAATGCTCTAAGGAAGAACTTTGATATGAAAGACCTAGTGAAAGTTGAAAAGCTACTGGGTATGCAGATCATAAGGAATGAAGCAGAAGGGAAGCTATAGTTGATACAAAGGGACTACATCAGAAAAGTCCTATATAAGTTCAACATGAAAGAAGCTAAGTCTAGTCCTCCTCCAATTGCCAAACACTTACAAATGATAGTTGCTAAAAGTCCAACAACAGAAGCAGAATAGAAACACATGCAGAAATATCCTTATGATGTACGTATAGGTTGTATAATGTACATCATGATTTGTACTAGACTTGACTTAGCACATGCAATTAATCTACTTAGTAGATTCATGGCTAATCCAAGTCTAGAACATTGGTAGGGTTTTAAAATAGTACTTAGATACTTAAAGGGGACCCTAAATCATGGTCTATGTTTTTTTAAGTCTAACCTATAGCTCCTTAAACATACAAGCTTAAATGGTTACGTAGATGCAGATTATGTAGTAGATAAGGACACACACAAATCACTATCAGCATACAATTTCACACTTTCAGTCAACACAGTAAACTAGAAGGTTCAACAACAATCAGTAGTGTCCTTATCTACAACAGAAACAAAGTACTACGTTATCACAGAAGCCTTAAAGGAGCTAATATGGCTAAAGGGGCTATTAACAGAAATCAAAGTTCAAATAACAGAAGCAGCTATTCATATAGATAGTCAGAGTGCACTTTACTTGAGCAAGGACCCAGTTCTACGAGAGGTCGAAGCATATTGATGTCTAACTCCACTTCATCAGGGGCTAGATCAACACCAGCGAGGTTAACCTAAAGAAGATAAAAGGAGAACAAAATCCATTAGGCTTTGGTCTAATCAAGAAATTCATTTTCGGTAGAGATTTTCTACAGATAAATGAAGCACCTTGAAAGAAAAAAACAACTTACCAGTTGATCTCACAACATCAAGAAGAAACTAAGGTTTCAAATTTTTCAAAATTAGACACAAATTGACGAGTTGCGTGAAGATTCATGGAGAAGGAGGGAATAATGTGAAGGAAATCACAGGATTCTCCATAAATCCTCACACAAACTCATCAAACAATTGACACAAATGAAGAATCAAAAAAGAAAGAAGGAGAGTGACTGAAGCTTATGAAGAGAAGAAAAGAAGAACTCTGGAACTTTCAAAGACTTGTGTTGAACTTAAGACAGACACACGCAAAGAGCATGCATCAGATTCCTCACAAATGCAATTGTAGACATCCAAAATTCTAAGACAAAACCTGGACGTATTCAACATACATAAAACACACAGAAGAAGCATTAGTGAGTCACGTGGAGAAAGCATGCAACATGTCTGATTTACACAACAACACTCAAAAGCAAGCGTCCTCATCACTTATAAATAGGACAAGCTTCAAGCATCAGATACAACAACAACATATCAAGCATTTGCTTACATTCAGTCTTCTGATTCAAGAGAGAAAAAATTGAGAGAGTGCTAGAGTACTTATCAAAAGAGTATTAGGGAGTTTGTGAGAAGCTCTTGCAGGTGTTTTGTGAAGCACTCAATCTCTTATATTACTTCTTTCTTGACATTAGTGAAATTTTGGTGTGTATGATTGACCCTTAGGCGTAGATAGTTTTGTGCTATCAAACCAAGTAAATCTTGTGTCTTCTTTACCTTTTCTGCAAACTCTCCATTTCTGCAAAATAGAAGTTCAAGTAAAAATATCATCAGTTCTAAATATATTATAGAAGCCACACAAAGATCATAACAGATTGAAATGTGTGATTATTGGGCATTTTTGAAGGTTAAGGTTTGTCTTCGTTCTCTTCACATTTGTTTCCATTTATTTTGTTTTTGCATTTAATGACTATTTATTTTCTTTATTTATGAAAAGTGTGAGAAAGCCAAGGTTAATATAGTAAAAATTAAAACTCATCACAACACCAGATCCAAATCATTTATTGTCATACGACAAGAATTTGTAAGTTCTTTGTTTAGAGGTTATTATTATATCAGTAAATACAATATAATCTATTATATTTCAATTTTTTTAATTCTTTTAACAGAGTCAGATTCAACTACATGGACAAGAGTGTGATAGGACCACACTCTATAAACTAACACACTACGAGAAAGGTGAAAGCTAGATGTCTGAAGAAGTGTAGAATAATTATATAAGTATAAAAATTAACCGTACTGAAAGAGAGTTAACAAAGTTTAAAAATTTGTTCAAATAATCGGTTAGGTCAAACTATTAAGTAGTAGTGACAATGTGGAGTCTTAGTTTATTCATAAATTTGTATCTTAACTTTTGTAATTAACATTTGATTACATTTTATTTTTTATAAAATGCATTTAATTTTTAATTATGACACATTTTTATTTTATTTTACTTAATTATTATTCAAACAATGTTACCAATAATAATTTAAAAATGTGACTTAATTATAATTCAAACCATGTTAAAAACAATAACATGAATGAAAAATGTTATTAATAATTATAATTAAGTGGCAAATTGGTCATAAGAAAGCATAAATAAAAATACAAATTCGTCATTAAAACTTTTTAGATACAAATATAAAATCATCACCAAATATATTTACCTACGTTTCCCAAAACGTCTCTAATAAAACTAGCTTAGTTTTATTAGAGACATTTTGGGAAACGTAGGTTTTGAAAAATGTAGCTAAATATTTTTTTCTACGCAAATAAATTGTGGCTAAAAATGATTACCTACACCTAATCTAACAAAGCTAATAACCTTTAGCCACAAAAATGAAACATTGCAATATGTCATTTTTGGCAATTTTGTTTCTTTTTGCCAATTATTGTTTGCAATGGACACGTGGTCATAGCAAAATCATTTTAGCGATATGATTTGGAAAAAACATCGTGGATAATTATTTGCTGCCAAACTTTTGTGATCATTTGTTCGATGAATTTTAACTATCGCAAAAACTTTTTTGGGACATTACGTTGTCTTTCATGGTTGAAATTTTGCGTTGCCAAAAATGTATTCTCTTGTAGTGATACCATGCATCTATAAAAATAGATGGAGCAACGACATATATTCAAGAATTCTAACATAAATTGTTGGGCCCCGATTCACTTTAAACATGTTTAATTTATTTTGAGGTTTAGTTTGATAATTTTCTTTAGTTGGAATAATTTGAGGTTTATAGTGTTTAAATTAATGAAAGATTGAATGGTGGGATTAGTTTAAATTAGAGTTGTTTATGTTATTAGAAATTAAAAGAACAAGATGAATTGAGGGTAATTTGGGAAGTTTCCTTATGTTTTAAAGACTAAGGCTTTCAAGGAGGGGCTACTTTGGTCCTTTTGGCTTATTTAAAACAATAAGGAAAGAAACAAGAGGCCTTGGGTTGAAAGAGAGGATGAAGAGGACGAAATTTTCAAGTAATAAAGAGGGAGTTAATAAAACTACATCGTTTGGGCTTAGGCTTTAAAAGTTAAGTAACAAAACTTTCCCTAAGTCATTTTGATAGAGAGGTCACGAAATTTCAAGGAGAAAGGAAAGAAGGAGTCTTTCGTGGGAAAGAAGAAGAAGAAGAAGAAGAAGAAGAAGAAGAAGAAGAAAAGAGGTTAGGGCTTTGTTATTTCTTGCCTTAGAGAAGAGATTGGAGAGTTCTTTAACAAGGAAATAGAAAAGGGAAGGATTAAGCTTCCATTAAGGGCAAGAAGAGAGAGAATTAGTGGGTGGCTTTTAAGGTATGGGATTTTCAAAAATCTTTTGGAATCTTAGATGGGTTTTGGTGTAAATAGATTAGGAAAGTTATGGGTAAGGTTTTATAGGTTTAAAATCATGCTTTCCTTTCCTTAGAAATTCCAATTTTGATATCTCATGTTTTATGGGATGATTTTGTGTTTGATGAAGGTGAAGTGAGGCAATTGGAGATAGGGGAAAGGCCAAGAGATCAAGCCTAGAGCTAAAGGATTTAAGGTGGGTGATTTCTTAATAATTGAGTTAATAGGCATGTTGAGTTCTTATAATAAATGCTTTTAA
>JANVCQ010000009.1:20634085-20647581 GCA_025531925.1 Erythroxylum plowmanianum | reverse complement strand
TCAAGACTTAAAACCTTATTAAAATTTACAAATACATGGTTATGAACATCACATAACAGAGGCTGACTAGAACATGGTCGTAAAGGGATAAGAAGGACAGGTTCTAAGGGAAATACAAACAGCAATCGATGAGTTTTGAGTGTTTGAATAGCAAAATGAACTCCTACTTTGGAGAGAAAAGAGTCAATTTTTGTTCTTTAAGTAAAAAAATTGGTTCTATGCTACTTTGCATCAATTGAAGGCTTTTAGTTAAGGTATTGTATATACGAAAGATATTTTACATCATTTGCATTATCAGAGGAATATAAATTGTATTAAACTATGTTACTTAATTTTATTATAGCAATGGAATGATGGATATTATGGTTATGTCGATAAATTGTACAATATTTTAGATTATTAAATTATATTTTGAGGATATTATGTAACTAATGATATGGTGATGCAAGAAAATATTGGAGTATTTTTTTCTTCAAGAGCTATTGGAAATAAAATACTGCAATATACTTGATTTTAAACATTATGTCATTATATATAGGGTACATAAAATATATTTAAATTTGATATAAAACAAATTTTTAACAAATTTTTATTTTTCAAGATTTTTAACAAACCAACCACTATCAATGGTAATGGTAATCATTCCTTCATCTTAACCAATCATCATAAATATAATGATTATATCCATTCTCATTCCCTACTATATTCATTCCTATTCTCATTCCCATTACCTTCTATGAACCAAGCGCCCCCTAAATTTTAATCAACCATAAACCAATGCATGGCCATAGCTAGCTGCCTCTGCCATCCCTTTGAAAATTAAATTTGTATAACTTCTTGTCCTTCACATAAATGAAGAAATAGCATCCTATAATATTAAGTGTTGCAAACTGCCTAAGCTAAAGATTCACAGAGTAAGACTTCACAGAACTTGAAGTCTTAGAGAGTTGGTGACTTGGCATTAGACTTGTAGGACAAGAGAGAGGGCACAGGGGGATCTGACCAGCGAAGAGCTATAGAAGGATAGAAGAAATCCAACAAAGTTAGATGTTAGGAGTCAGAAGAGGAGAGAGGGACAATAGAAAGTACAAGCCAAAAGCTAAGATAGGAGAGAGTGGTTGGTTCTTTAGTATCTATGGTTTTTTTTTTTTTTTTGGATGTAATCCTTAAACTTTTAAAGTTTACATTTTAGTCTTAAGTAACGACGGAATATTTTGGATATCGTTCGTTATTGACCAATATCAACTGAAAAAGTCAATATTAATCAGTATCAATAAACGAGTACAATACAGTACTCAAAATAATAATTTCATAACTCAGTACAAAATCATAAGATTATTTCTTTTAAAAACGCAATCCCATACTTTTCTCTTTTACATGTCCTTTGTTCATAAATAAATGAAAGAAAAAGGTTGAATATGTGAAAAAGCTACATTAATATTCCGTGAGCATTCAAATAATTGGCGTTGCTAACTAGTATGCCACATCCATAATAAATAAGGGAAACGAATTGGCCTCAAGTCCAATTTTTTAGTGTATACTGTACATATTCAGCGCCGGGACAATTGTTATCAACTTGTAATTATTATAGAGAGGCCATCAACATATCAACGGTATATACCATTTAAAGCAGCGAAAGGCCCTTTGGGCTTTGGCCTTGGCCTTTTACCTTTTCTTTTTGACTTTCGCCCCTTAGACAAGAATGGACCACATGTCCACGTCACGGCACCAAGCCGACCGTTTCCTTAAATTGAATTTGGACCGTTGGATTTCTCTTCATCTAAGGTCCAGACAAGCCGACCGTTATGTTTGAACCCCAATCCCCACCAGAGAGGTGCCTTTTTACTTATAGTTTCAAATTCAACCGTTGCCCAGCGATTGCATTAAAGAGATGGGTCTTCATTTCGAATCCATTCCATAAACTCTCTTTTGCTTCTTCTTTCGTGTTTCTTTGTGTTCTCATTTCACTGATTGGAAAGGTTTGATCTAGGATGGTGAAGGCTGCAACATCTCCATCTTCTTCTCCTGTGACGATAAGGGTCTCATCAGGAGGCAAAGGAGCGGGAAGTAGAAGTATGGGTTTAACTAGTCCAATAGCAAGACCTTCTGTGTCAAACAATCCAAATTCACCTCTCAATAACAGTAGAAATCGAGCCTCAAGTGGAGGAAGATACAGTGCAATGTCCAAAGACGACCCGACAGAGGAGGTTAGTTCAGAATTTGTCACATACACTGTCCACATTCCCCCAACACCGGACCACCAGCTATTCTCAGCATCACAGACGAGCCTCAGTGAGAATATTAATAATGATGGGAAACCTTCCGAGAGCGGCTTCTTAACGGGTACCATCTTCACTGGTGGGTTCAAATCCGTCACACGCGGGCATGTTATTGACTGCTCGATAGAATCAGCAATAGAGCAGGCCAAAACTGGGCTTGTTTGTGGCATGAAGGGTTGTGATGATGAAGCTATGAAAAAAAAATGCGAGTGCGGGTTCAATATTTGTAGAGATTGTTATTTAGATTGCGTGGGATCTAACGCAGAGGGTACTTGTCCCGGTTGCAAAGAACCGTACAAGGATGTCGATGATGAGGCGAGCTCCAATCAATCAGATTCTGATCCCGAAAGTGAAACCGAAGATCGGGCTTTGCCTTTGCCTAGATTGGATAAGAGGCTTTCACTTGTGAAATCATTTAAAGCAGGGAATCATCCTCCGGATTTTGATCATACGAGGTGGTTGTTTGAGACAAAGGGTACTTATGGTTATGGCAACGCTCTGTGGCCAAAGAATGGTTATGGAGGCGGATCAGGAGAAGTCAACGGTTTTGAGCATCCCCCAGAGTTTGAAGAGAAAAGCAAGAGGCCTCTGACCAGAAAAGTTGCAGTTTCTACTGCAATACTCAGCCCCTACAGGTACTCCACTTGGAATTGCTGTCATTAACTTGTATTTTGCGTTGTGTTTC
The DNA here is from genome assembly GCA_025531925.1 of Erythroxylum plowmanianum. Classification (NCBI taxonomy): domain Eukaryota; kingdom Viridiplantae; phylum Streptophyta; class Magnoliopsida; order Malpighiales; family Erythroxylaceae; genus Erythroxylum; species Erythroxylum plowmanianum. Next base: position 20,644,617 of record JANVCQ010000009.1, on the reverse strand, counting down.
GAGTACTTTTAGACCGTCTCATTGTCGTCTCTGGATATCTAACTTCTCAGTCTTACATAAAACTTATAGAAAAGTTGTCTGCTTTTGCATGCTTAATTGAAAACAAGTAGAAGCATAATTATGCGACCAAAAGCACGTAGTTAAAGGATTAATCCTGAAGTCAATCAATATTGATCTAGTTTTCATTCATCCAGATGGGTTTTTGATTAATGTTTTGTTCATCAAATTTGTTAACAATGCCTTGCAGATTACTCATTATGTTCCGTCTTGTCGCTCTTGGTCTATTTCTTACATGGAGAATTCGACACCCTAATCACAAAGCTATGTGGCTATGGGGAATGTCTGTAACTTGTGAGTTCTGGTTTGCCATTTCGTGGATTCTTGATCAACTTCCTAAGCTCTGCCCAGTAAAGAGAGTGACAGACCTCTCTGTGCTAAAACAGCGTTTTGAATCCACGAATCTTCGGAACCCAAAAGGAAGATCAGACCTTCCTGGCATTGATGTTTTCGTTTCAACAGCAGACCCTGAGAAGGAACCACCTCTTGTAACTGCAAACACTGTACTATCTATCCTTGCAGTTGATTACCCAGTGGAAAAGGTCGCTTGTTACTTATCAGATGATGGTGGCTCTCTTTTGACATTTGAAGCTCTAGCTGAGACGGCTAGCTTTGCAAGAATTTGGGTTCCCTTTTGCAAGAAACACAACATAGAACCAAGGAACCCTGAGACTTACTTCCAGAAACGTGATTTCCTTAAGAACAAAGTTAGACTTGATTTCGTTAGGGAAAGGAGAAGAGTTAAGAGAGAATATGATGAATTTAAGGTGAGAATCAACTCTTTACCTAACTCGATCAGGAGAAGATCAGATGCCTATAATGCCCACGAAGACATTCGAGCAAAGAAGAAACATATGGAAAGAGGGGGCAATCCATCAGAAGTTATCAAGGTACGGAAGGCTACTTGGATGTCAGACGGTTCACACTGGCCTGGGACATGGGAATCTGGAGAGCCAGAACACACAAGAGGAGACCATGCTGCTATAATTCAGGTAAACTTTGCTTTGGAGTGCTTAAAACTATATTGACATGGCTTGGAATTCAAATGATCTAACATTTGCCTTGCCTTTACAGGCTATGCTTGCTCCACCAAGTGGGGAACCTGTTTTTGGGGCCGAAGCAGATGGGGAGAACTTGATTGATACGACAGAAGTTGACATTAGATTGCCAATGCTGGTCTATGTATCCAGAGAGAAAAGGCCAAGCTATGATCACAACAAGAAAGCTGGAGCCATGAATTCTTTAGTCAGAACCAGTGCAATCATGTCAAACGGGCCATTCATTCTGAATCTTGATTGTGATCACTACATTCACAACTCCTTGGCGTTGAGGGAGGGAATGTGCTTTATGCTTGATAGGGGTGGTGATAGGATCTGTTATGTTCAGTTTCCACAAAGATTTGAAGGGATTGATCCAAATGATCGATATGCCAACCATAATACAGTGTTCTTTGATGTGGGCATGAGAGCTCTTGATGGATTACAAGGTCCAATGTATGTGGGAACAGGCTGCATTTTCCGGAGAACAGCTCTCTATGGATTTAGTCCTCCAAGAACTGCAGAACACCACGGATGGTTTGGTAGAAGGAAAATCAAGTTATTCTTGAGGAAACCCAAGAGAGAAAACAAGAAAGATGATGAGATGAGTGTACCTATGAATGGAATTACCGGTGATGATGATGACGATGATGCAGATATTGAGTCACTGCTTTTACCAAAAAGGTTTGGGAACTCTTCTTCCCTGGCTGCATCTATCCCAGATGCAGAGTACCAAGGAAGGCTACTTCAAGGATTTCAAGGACAGGGAAACGTAGGAAGGCCGGTAGGTTCTCTGGCAGGGCCAAGGAAGCCATTGGATGCTGCTACCGTCGCAGAGGCAATTAGTGTTATATCTTGCTTCTACGAGGACAGAACTGAATGGGGAAAAAGGGTAGGATGGATTTATGGTTCTGTGACTGAAGATGTGGTGACTGGTTACAGGATGCACAATAGAGGTTGGAGGTCTGTGTATTGTGTAACCAAAAGAGATGCATTCCGAGGGACAGCTCCAATCAATCTGACAGATAGACTCCATCAAGTCCTTCGATGGGCAACTGGCTCAGTCGAAATATTTTTCTCTAGGAACAATGCTCTGTTCGCTTCGCGGAGAATGAAGTTCTTACAGAGGGTGGCATATTTCAACGTTGCCATGTACCCTTTCACATCATTTTTCCTCCTAGTCTACTGCACCCTGCCGGCTCTTTCGCTCTTCACTGGCCAGTTCATCGTCCAATCACTCAATGTGACCTTCCTAGTGTTCTTGCTAGCCATCACAGTCACGTTATGCCTGCTTGCAATCCTAGAAATCAGATGGTCAGGAATCACGCTGCATGATTGGTGGAGAAACGAACAGTTTTGGTTGATTGGTGGGACAAGTGCCCATCCTGCAGCAGTATTACAAGGCCTGTTAAAGGTTATAGCTGGAATCGACATTTCATTCACATTAACCTCTAAATCTGCTACACCTGAAGATGGAGAAGATGAGTTTGCTGATCTATACGTGGTGAAGTGGAGCTTCTTGATGGTCCCTCCAATCACAATAGTGATGTTGAATGTAATAGCCATTACAGTTGGCGTTGCAAGGACCATATATAGCCCATTTCCAGAGTGGAGCAAGCTCCTTGGAGGAGTTTTCTTCAGCTTCTGGGTTTTGTCCCATCTCTATCCGTTCGCGAAGGGTTTGATGGGAAGGAGAGGAAGGGTACCAACCATTGTGTACGTATGGTCTGGATTGCTCTCCATCATTATTTCTTTGCTCTGGGTTTACATAAGTCCTCCTTCGGGAAGGCAAGATTATATGAGCTTTAAATTCCCATAATATTGAATAGCAGGGAGTTGTTTCCTAGTAAATGATCATGTAATGTAACAGGCCGGTAGAATTGAAGTTGCTCAACTTCATCTTAGTTTTATTTTCTAGTGTAGGTTCGTCGGCTGTCTTTTTATTTCAGGTGTTTCTGATGAAGTGATGAATGAAACTCGAGCACTTTCACACTTGCAAGTTGGTGATATTCATTAATGACTACTTTTTGCGATTAAATTTGCCAATGTTGAAGTTACATTTTCGTTTAAGCTTGTTGTGTGGGTGGTCCTAGAAAAGAGGTCATTTATGTCCTGTCACATAACCCTTTACATTACATAATCATTAGGGGGATTCGGAAGAGAGTACCCTGGGGATGTGATGTAGTTAACAGATTCAACTGTGGAGCACACAGACCTATATATGTACAATGTTAAGTACAATGGTGGTGGGGTGGACCAAGGGGCTGTTTCTAGCTAAAGTCTAAACTCTTTAACCATGTTCCCTGTGTTCCTTTCTTCACATGCGACTGTGGAGGCTCAGTTGTTTTCAGACATCACAAGAACACAAGATAATATACTCTCTCTTGTTCAAAATAAATGTCGTTTTAGAGAGATGCATATTTATTAAGAAAGTTAGTGAAAATGTAATCTGTATAATTAGGATGTGAGAGAAATTAAAGGGTAATTTTGAGAATAAAATTATAAACATGCATGAAAAATTGTAAACGACACTTATTTTAATTAATTAAAATTTCTCTAAAATGACACTTATTTTGAATAGGAGGAAGTATTCGTTAGACAACAATCTCTGAAAATAATGCCCAATTCTTTGTGTGACATAAGAACAAAGCTCAAAAAAACCAATGGTCCCTCCCTAATGAGAACAGAAACAGAAGATTGTCGGATCGGCAGTCATGTCTCTACGTTATTAATTGGCAAAAGATAAATCAAGGTGTTGAAAGCCATACCCTTAACAGGGGACCAGCCAATTGATCATGACGTTTTATTATGGGCCGTGGATTTGCCTACCTCTCAACACCTTGACGCTTAGCCTCCTAAAAGAATCACCAATGCAATGCAATGCAATGCAATGACGCTGGGGATAATAACTTATAAATTATACCTTGACGCTTAGCCTCCTAAAGAATCACCAACTCTGTGCAATGCAATGACGCTGGGGATAAATAACTTATATTAGTTATAATTTAGAATTAAACAAAAACTCGATCTCACTCTTAATGCTAAGAATCGAGGAAGTTCATCCATAGACGAATGGGCCGGTTACCGAACCAATGCTGCGCAACTTTTTGCTTCCTTCTAGAACAAATCTAATCCCACCAAATCATTAAAAGGTAAGTGTAATTATATTAATGTATGATTTGGGGGAATTTTTAGAGAGGAAAAGCTGTCAAGGTCAGATTGACTGATCCAATTTATGATTTTCACCACGGGGTCTGTTTGCAAGTCCCAGTCAGTTTAAAACACAGCTGGCAAAAGATGAAGGAGACAAGAAGGCCTAAACAACATAAACCAATAGTATTATATAAATAGGGTATGTTTTATAAGTAAGGTATCGGCTTAGAGGTGATTCCAGTTCCAGGAGTGTCGAAGCAAGTGGCCACGTGTGATGCCAGGGCAAAAGGAATTGGTCCCCCCATTCCCTACTTTGGCCACTTCCCACGCAACGATAAAAATTTAATTACACTTCCAGTCCAGTCCTTTTGCTTTTATCTTATGTTGTGGAAAAGCATTTTGGATCTTTTTAATATCATACTAAACTAAAAATAAACATACAGGTGAGATGGCCTGGCCTGGCATTGCAAAGCCACTAAAGCGTGGAAAGGGAGGTTACTTCACAAGTCTTTCACTGCTCACGAAGCATAACACTGGGGTCAACTTGTGATCAAAATAAAATTCGGAGACAACTACGATTACACTATTCTTTCTGAGCACTGTACAAATTACAAAATGGATCTTCAACTCCTTCCACCTTTTGCTCATTGCACTCCACCATATACAACACGTCGTCCTTCACTTCTTTTCAGCAGCTTTCGTTTGACAAGTATACTACTTTCCCCTATAAAATAGCATAGGGTGCAAAGTGTAATAAAAGGTGGGGCGAAAACTGTATATCCCCGTCCTAGTTAAGCAGATTAATCCATTTGATTTACACAAATGCCCAAACGGTTAGTGCAAGAAGGATAAATGCTGTATACTACTATAATCTAGCAACTTAATGACATGAAATGGAAGGACCAATTTGGTCATTTTAAAATTGTTATTCCCTCCTCCTCCTCCCACATGAACTGTCCACCCGCCATTGAAGGATAAGTTTGCCCATTTCAGAACAGCTGCAACGCAGATGCCCATCCAGAAACGAAACTATTACATAACAAACTGAATTTCTGCTTTAAATGTTTTATTTTCCATGCACAGAGAATATCAAACAACTGAAATACAAATTCCATACTAAAATATAAAACCAAGAAAAAAATGACTAATAAGATCGTAATAAAACGTAGAAGAAGAAAAGGAAGTTTTAAGACGAGAAATAATGATGAAAAAAGTTTTTAAAAAATGGAAAATGACAAAATTAAACAAAAGGCATAAAAAAATTTAATGTGTGCGAAAAAGCAGTCCCGGAGGAGAATTTACCGGTGCCGTACAACACCATCATTAACATACTGATATCATTGCGAGTGTCCAAACAAGTCGTATGGCGCCCAAATTGCATCAAGCGGACACGGCCTTTTGGAGTCTAGCCTGAGCCACGGCTTGCCGCTACCGGACCAATGCAAAAGACTAGCCGGACCCGAGTGCAGGTCCCGACAGCTCCCGTTCACATTATCACCACCTAACCCGTGTTGGTTCCACCTATGCTCGATCGGCGCCACGTGTCCCGCAAAAACCAAAAGGAACGGCGGTAATGAACCCAGCTCATAGATCCTGTTACTCTTCTGGACCTCCATCCACCTCTCGATCCGTTTCGTGTACCCGACCCGTCTCCATCTCACCAGATCTATCACCATAACCCCAGTGTTAAAATAACACGGCCTCCGCCCATCGAATATGCTCGAGAATCTTCTGTCCGACCAAAACCTCGGCGTGAAATATTTTGTGAAGTTGGCGTGACAGTACTCCGGAGCTCCGATTGTTCTCGAATTTAAGTCCGTATACCAAAGCTGTTTGATATCATCAACCACCACTAAATCGGAGTCCAAGTAAATGACCCTACCTACACAAGGCTCTAGCAGATCCGCCAAGTAATTCCTCGCATAATTCAACGGTTGCTCTAGAGCTTGCCTGACAGAAGTTGAGATCAGATTCCGCACAATCTCCGGATCAAAGTAATACACCTTGAACTTCAACTGAGGGAAGGTAGCCCTCACTAATGACTCCATATTCGTCCCAGAAACCAAAAAGTGGAAGAAAATACTCTCCGGACACTTCGAATGCCGCAGAATGGAGTGAACTGCGGCGATGGAGCCGCGGAGGTACTCGTAATCGAGAGTTATCGCGACGTGAACCAAAGAAGGATCGCAGACGCCGGTTATCCAACGATCGGAGAAGGCGCATTCATCGGCATTGTGGAAAATCGGCGCTTTTCGGAAGGAGTAATGGTCGGAGAAGGCGGTTACCGGCAATCTATCGAGGTGAGAGGATCGGATGGCTTCGGCGGGAGAAAAAGATTGAAGAGAAGGAGAGAGAATGATCATAATCATTGCGGCGGAGAAGAAACCGGAGAATCTCATAAGCCATAGCATCTTAACGCGGTGAATCCCTCTGCTCTTCCTCTTCTTTGATTTGAAATCGAATTGATCCAACGACAAGATTGAGCTCATAGAAAACCGAAGCAACGCTAGGCTTCCTTTGAGGTCCGCCAGGGTTTCTAAAAATGATCACCAAACAACCCAAAAGGAGGGGGGGAAAAAAGAGTGAAAGCCAAGTTGGAATCGATCTTTTGCTCCGGTTCAAAGTAGTTTTGCCGTGAGAACGAAGCCAACTTCCATGAGAGAGAGAATAGAAGAATCCATTACCCCAACCAGAGCTACCTTGAGCCGCCGTGTGTTATACGCCCTCTCTACCTCTCTCTCTCGCCATCTCTCACACCACACTAGGTAGTACAAACAATTACAAGAAGCTGAACAAAGAGACACTCATCCAAAGTAGAGACTCGTGAGAGATAGACTAATTATTTTTCTGTTTTATTTTTTTTAGCCATGCCATAGAAATACACCAACAGACTATATTAAAAAGAAAAGGAAATAAAAGTATTTCTTTGTTGCACATGTAATGTAACATGGGGAAATAAATATCTTTTTATAATACAATTATATATGAATATTTAAAACAAAAAGAAGGGATTGAATGAGCTGGTCCTTTCCTTCCCTCACACTGTCACACATAAGTTAACGCTCACTCAATCCCTTCTTAGTATCACAATGACGATTGCGTCCCTGCACCATCCCGTACGTTCTCTTTTAACTATTCCTACTTTTTACCTTTGTAATCTCTTTCCTTTTTGGCACGTAGTCATTTTACCCTTTTGATTAATTTTTGTTGGCTTGGTAGACCATATTATATAAAAATAAAAGGAGAAGAGGGCCGATTATTTTTGTACACGTACAAGTGGAGATGTCGGTTGTGACGGTCTTTGTTTTGATTGTGATCCCAAGTCTTATCGAACCTCAATAGTGGATGTCTGGATTAAGCCCTTGGGTTACCGCCCAAGCCAGTGTTATTTTGATTATTTTAACCGAAAATTTAAATTTTAAAATATTTCTATTATATCATAAAAAATTGAATATAATTAAAAATAAGATTTAAAATTAAAAATATCAATAATTTAAAAAGTTAATATATAATTAAAAGTGACTATTAAACAAAATTTTATTTTTATTTTAATTTTGAAAATTAACTAATTAATCTGATTTTAATAACAAAAATTATTTTTAAAATGAATTCAAAATTCAAAATTTTTACAATCTAACTAATTTAATTTTTATTATTGATTATTTAATAACTTTAGATTATAAATTTAATTATTATATTAGTATTTTATGCTTGAAGTTTCTATTGACCTTTTGCATAAAAAATTAATTTCGATCATTAGTAAGTAAATTATATTATTATAATAATATAATTTGCTTGATTCATTGACTTTTTTTAATATCAAAATTAGATAAATACAAAACTTTAAATGTTGCGAGAATATTATATGTTTGCCATATAACCTTCCACAAACTTCTTATACAATTTGTACTTCCACAAACTTACAATTTTCAGTTTTAGCTATGATATCCCTTTCTTAACATATAAAGTTGTTTTCCATGATAAATATAATACATTAGGAAGGAAGGAAGGCATACTGTTGTTCGAAATTGTGACCGCAATTATTGTCACAGTCACAGCACCGACTTTCCTGGCAATGCACAGAAATAGCAAATACAAAGAGAGGATGTGTCAGAAAATGGTAAGGGGCAATAATCAGAAAACTTCAGAGGGGTTTGACAAGGCAGTCTGATATCGCTAGTATCTCAGCTTTAACTTTATTTTATTAAATTTTATTTTTACATTTATATTAAATTTATCTTGTTTTATCAGTTTTAATCTTATTTTATTAAATTTCATTTACATATTTATATAAAATTCATTTAAATATGTGTAACTAAAACCGGATTGAAACATTATCACTGGTAATGTAGAGTTATGGCTAGAAGTAGAAGCGCGCCTTGTGGAACTGAGCATGTCCCGTGATGTCATAGAGAAAGTGCAGGTGTACGGTGTTCCTGCAAATCACAGCTGTGCATTTATATGATTATACTTTGTGAAGCGTGTTCCTCGGCGATCACAACCTTTTAACAGTCCGTACGCTCCCTGCCCTGCTCCTCCCAGTCCACCCTGGACTCCACTTTTCTGTGACTGTGGATCGGGCGAACCCGCTTTAAACAACTTGGGTCGGAGCTTTATAATTATAACCCAAGTGTGTATGCATCGTTAACTTTAAATCTCTCTTTTTTGTTTTATTCCTAATCTTGTCTAGAAATTTTCAAATATAGGTACATACATAATTACAGGTTACTCTTTATCATTTTTTTTTTTTATAGAACTTGTGTCGTTTTATGTCTTAAAATTGGTAAATGCATGACTTGCAGCTAATTTGTCTTACTTGAATATTATCGAAAGTTCTCAGATCAATTTCACGTGTCATGCTATAAAGTTTTAGCTAAATAAAAATAACAAGTTAACATCAAGCTGGATTCTTGAGGATTTTAGCTAAAACTTTGTTGAAAGCAACATAAAGCTACTCTTCTGTTCACTACCATGGTAGATGAAGGCTTAATTTTCTCACCAGTGCCACTGAAAGGAAATTTTAATTTTAATGAACTAATTACATTTTCCTTAAATAATATGTTTGAGGTGATTCAAATAATATATTTCATGTGGGTCATTTAGAAACAATTTCTCTATTAATTATAAATAAGATTGTATACTATTAAACCTCTTTAAATTTCGCAAAACAGCAAAATTCATACTAGATGTTATTGTTATAAATACAAATTTATGTTCACACTGAACTACAAATTCTGTAGATTATAAAATCAATAATTTGTCTGAGATATATAATTAATATTTGATTAAATAAATCCAATAATTAATTTAATACACACTTAAAGTGTTTGAAATTCTCTTGTTACAAGGAAAAAAAAACACAGATGAAATTAAGCCGCATGTCGTTGATTTGTCTTAACAGCTCCATCACGTACTTCTTGTCTAATTAGGTAAACTATCATGATTAATAGAAAAGGTCGTTTGGTATCCGAGAAAGGGAAAAGAAAAAGAAAGAGGACGTTTTGCAAATCCAAAATATGCTAATTAAACCAACTGGAGCGTAGCTTTCATTGAACTTTCTCACATGATTAATGACCTTCTGAGGTTGTCGATTACGGAAACCTATTAATGTTGCTCGTTGGCAGCAGAAACATGCACTTGCATTGCATTGCATTATTGTATTTCACAACATAACAAAAAGGGTCTGGAAATGATGTACATTGCATCACTTATTTTTAAAAAAAAGTCTTACAACTCCAAAACTACATCCAATAGCAGCGCTGTTGTCTTAAAGCTTGTTCGTGTGAAAGAGGACAGGAAGAGAAGCACTGGATGGGATGGGCTATGGTCGGCACATGCATCAGCCACTATAGCCAGCAAAGCCACTGTAAGAATCCAACCATGATCGAATCACGGACGCAGCGAAAATAAAAATTTTACAGATTCCGAGCGGATCCCGATAATTGATTAAACTTGAATAAGAACAATATTTGGATTAGAAATCATACCTTCTTCGCTTTTCCGAGAAAAACTTAGAAACTTTTCTCTGAACGATCAATCACTAGCTGTCCATGTGTCCAGCCTCTGATGGTATCCACAGAGCAATTTCCAAACTGTTTTGGAGGAAGAAGACAGAAAGTGCTAGCTTTCATAAAGCTTTTTCCTTTAAATAGAAAAATCAAGATAGACTTTTATTAAAATTAAAACTCTCCAATTATAATTAGAATCTAATTCTAATTCTAATTAATTTAATTTTAATAAAATCAAATATCTCTATATTTGATTCCCAAAGTTTCTCAAACTTTA
>JANVCQ010000009.1:20596906-20622891 GCA_025531925.1 Erythroxylum plowmanianum | reverse complement strand
TTATAAATTAATATTTATTTGAAATATATTTTAATTATTAAATCAAATTTTATTTGAATATTTATATATTTTAAATTAAATTATATATGATTTAATTATAAAATTAAATAATTCATAATTTTATTGATAATAAATTAAAAGTTATTAAATATATAAATATAATGTTGAATTAAATTATTCATAATTTTTATTAAATAATTAATTAAATAATATATATTTAAATGATAGTAAATCAAATTATGAAAAAAAAAACAAAAACAAGAAACAAAAATTACTTTTTATAGTTCTTATAATTTTTGAAAACAAGAAGAAATCAAATCCAAAAACTAAAACAAAAAAATCAAACAAACAAGATTTTTTACTGAATTTGAAAACAAAAGCAGAAAACTAAAAATAAAAATAGAAACAAACACCCTCTAAGGTACGTGGCATTGTTACACCATATGAATCGAGAAAGCAAGTTCTCACTGCTCCTAAGCTCTTGAAAATTTTCACCGATAAGCCTCATGGGAGCTGCATCATAGAATTTCAGCCTATATATCATCCTAATATACCTCAAATCATTGTGAATTTTTCGTAACTATACAACTTACTACTTTTTAATTTTTTATTCAAGTTCGTACATTGAGTTCGAATTAAAAGAAACACTAAGATACGTGGCATTGTTACACCATATGAATTGAGAAAGCAAGTTCTCGCTGTGACTCCTAGGTTCGTGAAATTTTTCACCGATAAGTCTCATGTGAGCTGCATTATGGATATTTCCAATCTATATACCATCCTAGGGGTTTATTATACCTCAAATCACTGTGAATTTTCCGTAACTATACAACTTACTACTTCTCTAATTTTTTGATTCAAGTTCGTACACTAAGTTTGAATTAAATGAAACACTAAGGTACATTGCATTGTTACACTATATAAATCGAGAAAGCAAGTTCTCGCTGTAACTCCTAGGCTCGAAGAATTTTTCAACGATAAACCTTATGGGAGCTGCATCATAGATTTCCAGCCTATATACCATCCTAGAGGTTTATTATACCTCAAAACATTATGACTTTTTCATAACTATAAAACTTACTACTTTTTTTATTTCTTGATTCAAGTTTGTACACTAAGTTTGAATTAAAAGAAACACTAAGGTATGTAGTATTGTTACATCATATGAATCGAGAAAGCAAGTTCTCGTTATGACTCTTAAGCTCGTGAAATTTTTCACTGATAAGTCTCATGAGAGCTGCACCACGGGTTTTCAGCCTATATACCGTCTTAGGGGTTTATTATGCATTGGATCACCCTTTCATCTCAAACTCATTCTACATATAGTAAATACTTATGTAATTCATACATTTACTCATCAATGATTCAAACAAAACTCAAACATAAATACTTAGACTATTAAAGAAGAACATAAAAACTCATCAATGATTATAAGAATATTCTAAACAACAACATAAAATCAAGACCTCCTACTCGTACTATTAAAGCAATGCATATGGTAGACATTAGTTGGACGACTTACCTGAATGGACAGACAACCACAAACTACAAAGAAGAAGGATGAGCTACGCTCTTTAACACAAAATAGGGCCTGTGAAAAAGAATATTTCATATTTAATATAATACATTTGTTCAAAACTTTTGTATTTATATTTGTTGCATACAACGCCAAATTTCATTATAAGCATTAACACTTGAAACTCTTACAATTAATTATTAGTATAATGTCCACAAAAGTGTGTGATATATACCAACACAAGCAGAACACTTCCAACATAGGATATAAATTTCAAAAAGAGATAAACATAACAATTTTGTTATTTTTTTGTTGCCTTGGGGATTCTCTTACATAAGTGATAGAATAAATGGATCGCAAAACTTTATCATTATATTCCATACTAAAATAAAACAAAACTTTTCATAAGACATATGTTTATAATCTCTAAACAATATTTTGTTATGTTAGGCATAACGTAATGGAATTTATATTACCACATACAGTTCAAATACCATGCTTCATTAGTGCTCCAAACAAGTTCTTCATTATACCATTTTCCTTATGATTAGAGTCGACTATCATAATCTCTCGTACTTCTATTGAAATGCAGTAACACTACCAATGCATATTCTAAATAAGAGCATTAGAAACAATAAAGAAAAACATATTCAACTCCAACTCATTATCTAAACTATTATTTCATGCATTATTGCTAATATAAATAAATAAAACACAATTACCAATCTAGTCTTAAATGCATCAATGGCAATATCCAAATCATTGCCAATATGTGTTTCATATATGAAAATAATATGTAAGAAATTAATAGATGATAAGGATAAGGATTTGTCCATTTTTTTTTTCAGTATTTAGTTTACATCTGTGTGAAAAGATTACATCAATTTTAATGCATGAATGGATAGAACAATGTATTAATTTCAATCTAGTAGTTAAGGCAATTCCATTATGTAATTTCATATGAAAGACGGTACTAATCCTTTTATTTTTATGATAATAAGGAATCACATGAACTGATTGTATAGCATGTGAAAGACGGTATTAATCCTTTTATTCTTTTATGATAATAAGGAATCACATGAATTGATTGTTGTTTATCTCAAAGAACATATTTTTATGTCACACAAAGGCATTCTATGGATAATAAATTGATATGCTATTTAAAAATGTTTTCAGACATTAATGCTTTGGAGAAAGAGGGTAAGGGCCATAGCCATCGAATATCCTAATGTTGAGCCCTCACATGTGTACGTTGACAATGCTGCAATGTAGCTTATTCTCCATACCAGAAAAGTTTTTGACAAGCATATAATTCAAAAAAATTTAAATAAGAGGGAAAGTGAGGTAGTAGTAGAATTGATAAAGCCCATCAATATCTGATATGTGAACTTGAAGTTTGATACAATAGTGACTAAATAACATATTTGGCAATATACTCTCTGATGAGGCTTCAGTGATTACTAAAAGTATGGGGATGCTACCATCTACAAGGCCTGGGGCAAAGGTATGCAAAATCATGTTATTAAAATCATGATTGTAACAATTCCTTATTATTACAAACTCAAATAACACAAAAACTCAAACACGTAATACTCAAACCGACGTTCATATATAAGCATTTAAATGAAGACTTGAACTAATCACAATGGCTTGTCAACAATTAGGAATTTCACTCATACAAGTAAACGCATTAAGGACATTTAACCATTTTATAAAAACTTCAAGAAGAGTTTGTTTTTACAATGGCATATTAATTATATGGATTCTAAGTGACATAATATATAACATGTGATGCCCTAAACAATCAGTCTAAATACATAAGAAGATCACCTTTCAACCTCGTCCAAAACCATATATATATAAGAATAAAGAACCAAGATAAGATTGAAGTACTCATAAGTAGTTAAATAGTATTAACTTAATAATAAAGAAATAACAATCATGAGAGTATCTCACTTAAGGTAGAATTATTATTATCTTAATATTGGTATAAGTTAGGAAACACTTCAACTTCCTACATAAAAAAAGGGAGGTTAGACATGTAAATAGGAAGGTGTAAAAAGAAAGTAATTATGCACCTATAATAAAGATAAAAGATAAATAGTAAATTTATATGCTAGATTACGTAAAGTAAAATAAAAACCTTACAAAATACCCTTTTTTTAGTTTTTCTATGGTTAACCTAACATCATAAAAACCTTATCTAAAGTTAAGTAATGGAGCGACATAAAATAGAGAAAGAATGGTAAATACATAACCATATCAAGTACAACAAACCAACCAAATCATATATCATGGAGTCAAAAAGTCATAGCTTTAATTCTGATTCTTTAAACCTAATATACTCTCAAGTTTGAACACCTCCAAACCATACAAAAAGACCAATAACCCTTCAAAAACAATAGACATCAAAGAGAAATTCCCTCATTTTAGACCATTTCCAAGGGTTGAAATTGCCAGATCAGGCTAAGAGAAACAATCTTCACCACCACCAAAACCATTATCCCCACTCTCAAACTGCCACGTGTTGCCCATCCCAGGCGTAACTCACCATTCCCTCCTACACCAGCACCACTTACCGCTCTCCCAAATCCAAATCCAAATCCAACCTCCTTAAAACTTGATCCAATCCCAAACCCACCCAAAGCTATTGTTTGGGTGGATACTCAAACTTAGTCAGCTTCTCCCTTCTCTCTCTTATTCTCTCTAAAGTAAATCTTCCTCTTCTGCAGTTTTGCCACCACACCAGCTCACTATTACATTCTTGGTATCCCATATGGCTAACTATTACATTCTGGGTATCCTTTGTCATCATTATCATACCTCGAAGTTTCGTAATGAAGCAGTGTTTGGGGGGCCTGATAGTACTCAGCCTTACCTCTACATTATAGAGAGGTTGTTTTCAGTAGGCCCATATGCATATGTGACATGATAATTGAGATGTAGGTTAAAAAGAATAAATACGTAAATACTGGTAGTAAATCCATATATATACCTGATGGTGACCATAATCTGCTATTACCTTTCGCCTTGCCAAGACTAGTTTTTCTCGTTGCTAGCTACGCTATGAGTCTTCCCTGATCAGTGCCCTGAGAGTGCGGCAATCCTACGATTTTATACGTCCATCATAGGAATCTCCCCATACACCTGTAAAAAATATCCCTACGAGGTAGGGATGAGGCGCGAGGGCTCTATGGTATGTCGTTTACCCTAATCTTATCATGCCAGACTGTTATAATTCTAGCCATTGCGGCGGTGAGGGCCAACTCTGATATATCTCTCTTGATCACCTCCCTTCAGTTCTTGAAAGGTCTCCCTTTTCTCCTCTTGTAGTCCCTAAGGTTTATTCTCTCGCCGTGTCGAGCTAGAGCATCACAGGGTATCCTGCTCACATGCCTAAACCACCTAAGCCTTTTCTCTGTCAACTTGTCATTTATACTAGCTACCTGTAGCCTGACTCTCACTACCCTATTCCGCACCCTATCTCTTTTGGAGATATCACACATCTACCTAAGCATTCGCAATTCTGCTACCAGCAACTCTTGCATATGTCTACGTTTATTAGGCCAGCACTCTGTACCATATAACATGGTTGTTCGAATCACCATTCTATAGAACTTCCCTTTGAGTCTTATAGGGACCTTTTAATCACAGAGAACACGAAGCATTCCGCCATTTGACCCACCCAGATCTAATACAATGTACTATATTGTTATCGATATTACCATCTCTCTTAATGATAGATCCTAGGTATTTGAAACTCAATTTTTTTGGTACGATATCAGTACCAATTGTTACCATCTCATGTACCATCTGGCTACCCGAAAAGAGGCATTCTAAATATTCCATCTTGGACCTACTCATTCGAAAACCTTTCGATTCTAACACTTCTCTCCAACGTTCTAACTTAGCATTAACCCCTCTTTTGTCTCATCCACCAGGATAATATCGGTCGCAAATAACATACACTATGGTACCTCTCCTTGAATATGCTTAATAAGTTCATCTAACACTAATGTAAACGAAAAAGGACTTAAAGCCAAGCCTTGGTGTAGTCCAACACCAATAGAGAACGCTTCCGTGTCACCTCCGATCGTCCGTACACTAGTCAATGCTCCTTCATACATATCCTTTATCACTTTGATATAAGTGTTAGGAATGTCCTTTGCCTCCAAACACCTCCATATGAGTTCTCTAGGAACCCTGTTATATGCTTTCTCCAAATCTACAAAAACTATATGCAAATTCTGTTTCATTTCCCTGTAGCATTCCATCAATCTCTAAAGTAGATGTATTGCCTCTGTCGTAGACCTATCTGGCATAAATCCGAATTGGTTGTCTGATATTGAAACAACTCTCCGAATTCTTCTTTCAATTACCTTTTCCCACATCTTTATGGTATAACTTAATAATTTGATGCCTCAATAATTGTGACATTGTTGGATGTCTCCTTTTGCCTTGTACAAGGGGATTAACATACTCAACCTCCATTTATCCGGCAACTTGGCTGACGCAAGGATCACATTAAAGAGCTGAATTAACTATGAAATACCTACAAAACCTAGTCGCTTCCATACCTCTATAGGGATCTCATTCGGCCTTTCAGCCCGTCTGCTCCCCATCCCCTTGAGAAACTTTGTAATTTCTCCTCTTATGATCCTCCCCCATGGGTTACCGTTTAGATATTATCCCGACATAAGGGGTTCCCCTAGCTTTATGTTGACCAATATGTTTTCGTTATAAAGACCATAAAAATATCTATGCCACCTCTATTTGATGGCTTGGACCTCTATGAGTACCTGTCCTGCTTCGTCTCGGATACAGCAAACTCGGTTGAAATCTTCCGTCTCACATGCCCTATCTCGTTCTAACTTGAAAATTCTTTGTGCTTCTTTGACCATATCCAACTCCCTGTACATATTCTTGTATGCTTCTCCTCCAGCCACTGCGATAGTCTTCTTCGCCTTTTGTTTTGCCAGTCTATGTCATACTATGTTTGTTACTCACTCCACCTCGGTAGTACTTTCTAACAGATCTTTAAAAGCTCGTTTCTTCGCCTTTACCGTCCCTTTGACCTCGTCTAACCACCACCAAGATTCCATTCGCCCTCCCCCTGTCTTTTATAAACCCCTAGGAGTTTTGTGGCGGTCTCTCTCACCACGGGGGCTACTCCCTGCCACATCTGATTTGCATCCCCACTCATCGCCCTTGATGTATTATACCTAACTTGAGTCATAAAAAGTTCCACCATATCTCCTTGTAGTCTCCACCATTAGATTTTGGGAAATCACTCGGTAAATCGTTGTGCCGTCCATCTCTTAATTTGTAGATCTAAAACTAACAATTTATGTTGGGTTGATAGGCATGCGGCCAGAAGTACTTTGCAATCCTTACACCACGATCTAACTCTTGTCCTGATAACGATATAATCAATTTGCGTCTTGGTTGTACGACTCTAAAATGTCACCAAGTGCGTTTCGTTTTTCTTAAAAAAGAAATTTACTATTACTGACTCATATGCGATGACCGTGTCCAATAAATCAACCCCACTATCATTTATAGGGCCTTATCCAAAGCCACCATGAGTCCTTATATATCCATATGAATCCGCCCCTATATGCTTGTTAAAATCCCCTCCTAGGATGATCTGCTCAGTATAAGAAATTTGTTGAAGCACTCCATCCAGCACCTCCTAGAATGTACGTTTTTGTTGATCGTCTACGCCAGCTTGAGGTGCATACGCACATACTACGTTGAGAATCATACTACTTAGGACAATTTTTGCCACCATTATCATGTCATTGACCCTTGTGATCTCCACTACCCTGTTCATTAGTCCCTTGTCCACTAATATACTTACTCCATTCTGCTTCCTCGGACTACCCGAGTACCATATTTTAGCCATTAATATTTCAAAATTTCAATGTCATTCACTTCCTTCTTTCCCTGCTTCACTCATTGATGACAACATTCTTCTTATTATTCCTAAAGAAGAAGAAGAAGAAGAGGTGTGATTTTGTAGCAAACTAGCTTCAAATCAGGAATTTTTTTTAATTCACAAACTTTCATTTTTTTTGTTTGAAAGTTTGTTTATTGATTCTTTCTATTTTCTGGGTCGATGGAAATCTGAAAACAAAATCAACCGAGAGCAAAGCAACATGGAAGACTAACCTCGTATAACTGAAGACGATGGATGATGGATGATGATTTTGGATGATGGATGATAATTTCTAGAGAGAAGATCGACGACGATGACAACAACAAAGAACAAAAGGAAGAAGAACAAATGACACAAGGGAGGGAGGGGAGGATTTTCAAGTAGGTTTAAACTGAAAACAAAACGAAATCGTTCTCATTTAAATGAAAAACCAAAATACTGATGGAAACTGCTTATGTCAGTAATTTATTGACTCATATTTTCCTGTCAACAATTACCGCCTATTTTTCGAGTGAATTTTTTATTTCGTTGTTATATTCTGTTGGTAAAATCTTATGAATAATTTTCCCACACCTTTACTGACAAATATTTTGTTCATCGCAAAAATCATTTTTTCAACAATTTTATGGACAAAAAATCAATTTTGTCACTAATTTATTACGAATTTTTTTGTCGATAATTTTTAGTCGGTAATTTGTAAGTTTCTTGTAGTGGTTATTTATTAATGATTATTGTTAAGGGTTGACACTTGGTTAACGTCTAGCTAGTTCTTAAGCCAATTGTGCGTCAACACATTATAAATAGATGTTAATCTTGAAAGTTAATTCATAAATGTTATTTTGATTAATAAATTATGTGTTGGAAACTTGTGACTGGGTCGTCCATTGTATAGGGGATCCGTCATTGTCTGAGCTCTCAAACAAAGCTTACCCGAGCAGCCAAACGTCAGTCTGATGCATGAATTCACCAAGTTGGGAGCATGCAACGTTTATAATACCATTTTTCTCAGTCAATTAAGAAGAAAAAAAAAAAAGAAACAGAAACAAATTAGACTTAGAAAGAAAAAAGCAGCCACTACTCTGCTTAATGGGTAAGGAAGTCTTTAAATAAAGATATAGACGGCAGCTAATAATTGATTAAAGGGAAGATGAATCGATAACATCTTTCTGACTAATTTTGGCCACATACACTCTTTCAGGATACTCTAAAATTTAATAGTATCATCATATAACAGTTTCAATATGAACGCAATTAAATCAGGTGTTTATTGCAAGAAGCAAAGAGCTGAATGATGCAATCTCTCGTAACTAACAAGTACTCGTTATTTCTGAATATATAGTGAGGTGTCGGTGTCAATTAAGTGACGAGACAAGACAACGTCCTTAAGCAATACGCTTGTGCGACAAGACATTTGAACCTGTCTTTGCTTTACAAATATACTTTTATGTTAAGAGTTAATTACCGATTAATTAAATTGATATTATAGCTTTGTTTTAAGTTGTCCACTTAGGTAAACATAACTAACCAAATTATGAATTTGTCACATCAAACTCCTTAGTGATTTTATTTTCTATAACACATTATGCACGCTTTCTTGATACCACATTACGCACGCTGTCTTGGTCTAACTGGGTTTTCTACTTTTGGGGGGTCAATTCCTTTCTATTTTATATTTACTCTATCACACATTAACCTGATGACTTGAAAAGAAAGCTAACCACCCTTCATATGAAGTGGATAGAGTAATAGTTTGCATAAACTTAACTTATTAGGTATCTAAAGAAGCCGCTTTTTTGTTGTTTGTCTTTTTTCTAGTGGAGACAATCAATTTGGCACAAACACGGTTGAATTTTAAACCCAATTTATTCGTGATCTACAAATACTTATCCAATACAATTTGAAAGATGATGACTGAAATAGAAACGATGGAGCTCTCCTTTTTTCTCAACCGAGGATAATGGCCTTGTTTAGATGATAATTGATCAACTAAAAATTAGCTAATTGATCAAAATCAGCTGGCCAAAATTTAAGAAGCTACTCTACCTCAATATTTGGGGTAATCAGCTAATTACCTCAAACTCAAAATATCAAAATACCTAGCATTTGACCTCTCTCTCTCTCGTGTCTCTCATTTTCTGTAGAAGCTCTCATTTTCTCTCTACTCTTCTTCTTAACCAAATCAATCGTCCAAATCAGATTTCCTTCTAACGCGATGGGATCTGCTCATTGCCGGAGCAACACCGTAACCAACGCCTCAACAACGATTTCTCCTCTTAACTACCAAACCCTTTTCCTTCTTTCATAATTCTCTGATCTCCTTCTCTCTTCCCTCGAACTCAAGCTGAACAATACTTGGTTAGATTTTATGCTTGTTTCCTTCCTTTTTTTTAATTGCTTTTGATATGATTTTTACACTCTAAGCTCTTCGCTTCTGTGTGTTCTTTTTCTAGGGTTTTAGAGAAATTGTCATGGCCATGAAGCTCTTAAATATCCAACCCAGTGAACTCAGGTTTATGTGTAAGTTTTATGTTTCAATTCAATAATCTTTGGCAATCTTGATGCTTTTTTTCTTTCATAGTAGTGTTTAAGAGAGCTATTGCAATAATCAGTAACGTTTACAAGAACGAAAGATCCCATTAGTGTTGTTTTGATTGTTTGAAGTACATATCAACTGGGTTTTTGGATTTGCTCCCTTTCTATTTGAATGAATGAGGTCCTTTATCATGTTGCCTAACAATATTACCTTTGTAGCTAATTGACTTGAAAAATCACAGATTGGGCTATCTTTATCTGTCATTGTGTATCTACCTTTACCATTCTCACCTGTTTATAATTGCTTTTCCTTGAAAAATATCTCTCTTTTACTAATCTTCTTTTGTTTCTTTCACGAAAAGTTTTCTGCTTTTTGGAAAAGGATTATTGTTTTGTTGTTTTATTGGACTAAGTTGACTTCTGGGATACCACTTGGCCTATGAGAAAATGGTTGAAAAGATAAAACTATTGACGCTTTCGAATTCAAGTACACGAGATTTAAAGATATTAGTCTCTTTGTTTGTACAATGTGTGCTTTTGTTATTTAATGTTTTTCTTGTTGATGACAAGAACTAAGATTTTGCTTTGATGTTACTACCTTCATATTAACCCTTGTTCTTGTTACAAACCAAGTGTATGACTGGTACCTCATATTAGGTGGCTTTTTTCATGGAATAAACTTGTTGACCTATGGTGTTGACATTGAAAGAATTCGTTGGCTAGGCATTTTATAGGTATTGTAGCTTCAAAAATTAACTACATGCAAAAAGTTTTCTAAACACAAACAATTTGTTTCAACTCTGTAAGCATTAGTTACAGTTGTTCACACTACTAAATGGAAACGTAGTGTAAATTTCCAGTAAGATGCTATACTTAGAACTGTTAAAATGACAATTGTCAGAAAACTTAAACATAGGATTTTCTTAAGTGATAATTAAACTTTAATATGTTTTTCCAACTAATTAAGAGTTGACATACATATATGGAGAGCACTAACTGTAGTGCAATCTTACTTAAAGACATCGATTCAACTTCCATCTTTTAATTTATTTAAAGACTGTTATAACTTGTTCAGTGCCATCGAATGAAATTTTCATTGTCAAATCAATGAGGTTCTTCTTTGTTTTCTTTCTTCCCAGAGAATAGCAATTGGGTATATCATTGTAGCTTTATGTGCAATTTGGCTTTCAAAAACATGTTTTCTAAGGATCTTCTATTATTGGTAGTGGTAAGTTTTACATATTACCATTACATTGAAAGCTTCCTAAAATTTTATGAATTGTTGTTTCATACATTGAGGTTAAATGCTTTTGGGAAGAACTAATTCTTTCATATCTGATCTTTTTTTAAATTATTATCATCTTTATGGTCTCAAAAATGTCAAATGATGGGTAATTGTTCACAAATATGATCGATGACATTCTTGGACTACTTACTGGTAAATAAAAATTCATTTTGCAGGTGTGTTGCACTTGCACTTTTTATAATATACTTAAGCCTGTTGTATGGTTTATATGTGCCAGATTGGCAATTTGAGATATCCGCGCCAACATGTATGCGTTTAGCAAATTCCAGCTATATTTTTAAGGTGAAGAACACACAACTTTATTTAGTGCATTCTTTTTTGGGTTCCTTGACTGTCAGGACTGTCGATTCAAAGTAAACTGTCAGTTTCTAGTAAATGCTTTTAAAATAATTATATCACATCTCAGCCTATGTATGAAAGACTACTATAAAAATGGATTCCTTTGTATAGAAACTTAAGATATGGACCATGTGTAACCATACTCTAACTTAATGCATTCCATTTCTATCCTATCCTATTTGTATCTATTGTACATTTGACGTTCTTTGGTGCTGATGTTACAATTTGATGTTCTGTTTCAGTGGGATTATTGGTTTCATGCTTTGCTCTACCGATGGACTTCTAGTTGATTTGAAGCACCCTGTCAATCCTATGGAAGCTATTGATAACCAGAGCTAGCCATTAAAATTCTACAACTCAGAGGTTTGTCAACTATTTATCCATTCTGTTTTTCTTTGCACTACAGAGTATTATGATTGTATCTATTTTATATCTATTGATTTAACGAGTCTGTTTTGTATCTATTGATTTCATTAAATGAAGTGTGATAGTAGTTGAGATATAAATGAAGTCTGATACTGTATCTCATAAAGATGTAACTATCAATTTCTTATCTTTTTAGTTAATTATCTATTTATGCTTTTGGTTTATGAGAAATTTGTGTTAATTATTGAAATTGATGTGTATTTTCCTAGTTATCAAGTTATGGGGACCCAATAAAAGGATTACAAAAAACAAAATTACTGAAGGATCCTTTTTCTTCATTTGGATCTACTTTTATTTTGTTGGTATTTGTTTTGGAGTTTGGTATCTAAATACTAGCTTTAAGGTTGTATGAAGGAAGGTTTTTGACTGCTATGGATTGTAGGATGTGGTTCAAGAGAATTCAATTTATCCGTTGTTCTTATCACTGCGCTGTAGAGTATTATGATTGTATTCATTTTGTATCTGTTGATTTAACCAGTCTGATGTTTCGTGGGAATGTAGCAACTTTTATTATTTATTGCATTTATCTCATGCAGTATGCAATCACAACTGCCCTTTTATTTAATGAAACTATATGTTGATTTGATGAAAGTATATATGAGATAAATATTTCATTAAATGAAGTGTGATAGTAATTGAGATATAGATGAAGTCTGATAGTATATCTAAGAAAGATGTTTTATGGGGGCTGTAGTTGATTTTTTATTTATTTATTGCATTTAACTCCATTTGTTAAATCATAACTGGCCATTGTCTTTTTTTCACCTGTAAAATGGAAAAGATCAACACAATTGTTAGTTGTTAGTCTTTATAACTTGTTTTTTTCCAGTCATCCTTCGGAAGTGTTCTTCGGAAGTGTGGTGATCTCAGTGCTATTTTGGGGATTTGCAAATCAGGTAATTCTTCATTGTCAATGATATGTAAAGTTTGATCCCTTAATTGAAATTTTGCCCTAGTTTGATATGGATAGTTATTTTCTTTTGAAGGGCCTTGTGTTCTAACAATTGAATTTAATACTCTCTTTTCATATAAAGATAACTCTGAAAAAGGTGAGAGTTGCTTGTATATTCTAAAAATTGTATATCAGTTTTTGTTATATGCATTGGACCACAAGTTGTTGTCCATTATTTCTGTTAAGTAAGAAGAATACACTTATATCTTTCCATAACTTGGCCACAAATAGTGACGACTGGTGACGACAATGGCATGTGATCATGGAAGCTGAGACCAATAATGTGATAACACATCAAATGACACTTGCTATATTTTGTGGCCTCTTTTTGATAGTGTGGAGATCGAAAGAACAAATAAAAAGCAAAGAAGAAACAAGTGCTTATGTGTAATAGGTGTGTAACATTTTTGACTACTCTGTAATCATAACACTTCTTTTTATAAATTTATGTTTCTGAAATGTTATAAAAATTTATGTTTGTTTATATTTATCATTTTTAATATTGATAAAATATTTATAATTGAGTTCAATCCTTACAATTTATTATCAATGGTAATTGTTTTCTGCACATAAACGAAAGTGAAATGCCAGCACCTATTGTCTTCAATTATCTTTTAGTGGCTCCAAGTTTAGTATTGTAATACATGTATAAATGGTATGTCGTCTGATATATGTTATTCAAAAGATATTAATGAAATCTATACCATTCTTTTAGTTCATACATGGTATTAAAGAAAAAGGAATTATAATGCTAATATACAGATCATTCCTCTTCCTAGTCCTCCTCCTACTTGATCTTCTTCCTCCCTGGCATCCAATCCCACTACTTCAGTTTAACTCATTTTTGTTATCTTAGTCTAAAAAACAAGGTTGCTTCTCTTATTAAACTCTTAAAATTTATTAGGATTTGTTAACGGTACAAATCCACCTCCTCCTCATATGATTATAAGCATTGATCCTCTCCTTTCTTCCATTGAAAATTTCATCTATCAAGGAGTCTTTCTCAATTTTGTTGGTTTTTCATCTTCCTAACATGTTTGGATTGCTTTATTTGTCACTTTTGGAGCTTTCTCGCAATGACTTTGAAAAGATTCATCTTTCTATCATTTATTGTTTTAATTTGCAAGATACTTAAAATTTAGACATATGTTTAAAGTAATAGGTATTAAAACATAACTTCTTGATAATGTATTTATATAATTTTTGAACAATATTCACAAGTTAATTCTATTACTCATTTTAAATTAAGAGATAAAATAATTATAAATTAAGAAATTAATGAAAATATTATGATGATAAAAAGTAATTATATGTTTATTTTGTTGAACTAGTTTAATTCAAGCTAGTAAAACTAATTAAGTAGTAAAATCATTTGCAATTTGATTAACTAGTATATAATCTTTTTAATCTTATATGATTAGGTAACATGATCCCAAAAAGGAAACAAAGGAGGAAGTCAAGGGGGAATGATATAAGTCGGATTCGTTGGCCAAAAGAAGCTCTTCTTATGTTTTGTGACATTTGTAACCAACATATTGAAAGGAGTGAGGAAAAATGCGGTGGAGTTATTGATCAAAGGTTACCGTGGAAGAAGGTGGAGGAAGAGTTTCACAAAGCAACCAACTTATCATATGGTAAAACAAAGCTTAAAAATAAGTTTGATTGGATGAGAACTAGATGGAGTCTTTGGAAATAGTTGAAAAGAAAAGAAACGGGATTAGGATGAGATTATGACAAAGGAACAATTGATGCTAGTAGGAGTGGTGGACTTTGAAGATTAAGGTTATCCCCTTTTTCCCAATTGAAATTATTTCCTTTACACTAACGCTAAATAGTTAGTTAGATATAAGTCATTTAATTTTTTTTATAGGAGAACATCAATTTTAAAACATTTACAGAGGAAAGACTTGAACCTGAGGTTGAATGTAAGTTGGATCAACTTTGTAGATCCTTGGCTCGAGGAGAGACTACATTTTATCCTATGGATGACCCTCCACAAGGACAACGAGAATTTGAAGAAGTATATGTTCCTTCTCCACCTAATAGTCATAATGCTCATCATCAATTGTCAAGCTATCATGATCATGAGAATATAGATGAGACTAGTGATCTAAACAATTGGAAAGAAGTGTGGAGAGAATCTACCCCGACCCCTCAAGCTACACATGACGAAGGGAGTGAGAGAAGATGATGCAAACGGATTTTGGAGAATGATAGTTCACAACGTAACAAGATTGCAAGAACTGATTCCACCAAAAGGGTAGGAAGATCTGCAGCAATGCATGAGAGGCTTGACGATATGATGCAATTGATTCAGGAGAGACAGAGTGCAACAATGAAGATGAATAGATCCATTACGTAAATTTTGGACACGGCAAATATTAGTGCATCACAAAGTACTAGTGCTAGTGCATCACATCATGATGTTATGAATGCTTTGGGAAAAATATGTTCTTTGCCTGGTTTAGGGACTGGTACTCCTGAATTTTACTTAGCTTGCATGTTGATTGAAGATCCAAAAAGAAGGTCCACTTTTGGGGTTTACCAAATGATACAAAGAGGGTTGAATACATAAAGTTTATGAATGAGTATGAAAAACATAAAAAAAACATTAAAACATAGTTTCTATTTATCTATTACTATGTTTAGTTTATTGTTTTTATTATTTGTGCACTTATATTAACATGGTGTTTTTTTAAGACATTATGAATTTAGTTAGCTTATTTTATTATACTATGTTATAATGTTGGTAATCTATAACTTTATTATGTGCTATATTATTTATTTCTTTATATTTAGACATATAAGTATCTTGTTTACTTACAATATAATTTTACTTATTCATCTATAGGTATGGATGATAATGTTTTTGCAAATCATGCAACTTCTGCAAATGAAACAATTTTTGGACGATAAGATTGAGTTTTGGGATTCGGTGGCTTGTGTAGTGGGTTATACGAGTGTGTATTTTTTTTAAACCACATATACAAGAAATCATTTATGACTTCCTTTCAAACAGGAGAATTATCGATGAATGAATTATTGAATGGTCAGAAAAAAGGTGTTTTAATACAATTAGGATCAATCAAAATACATTTCGTCAATTATGTATGGTTTTGGAAAATAATTATGGTTTGAGACCTTCAGATAGGATGTCTATTTTGGAGAAAGTTGGTTTATTTACGTATGTCCTAAGTAAAGATTCCTCTAATAGAGATACCCAAGAACATTTTCAACATTCTGGTGAAACTGTGCATAGAGTTTTCAAGGAAGTTTTGATTGCTATGAATGAATTTTCAAGGGATATACTCATACCAAAGGATCCTGAATTCAAGGACATTCCACCACAAATTTCCAATAATGTTATATATATGCCACATTTTAAATTGAATATGTTCTTCCTCTCCCTTCATTATATTTTCCATTTAAAAATGTTGTTTTATCATCTTATAAGTATTATTTTATATTAGGATTGCATTGGAGCTATTGATGGTACGCATATAGCGGTAGTTGTTGCAGAGGATGATCAAATGAAATTTAGAGGACGGAAAGAAATAACAATAACAAATGCATTGGCGGCATGTGACTTTAACTTACTATTTACATATGTTTTAGCAGGTTGGGAAGGATCAGCACACAATTCTCATATTTTCCTTAATATAATCAGTAATCAGAGACTTAAATTTTCAAAAACACTTATAGGTAATTTTAACATTTGTAGGATTTGCTATTAATGATTTAGATTTTTTATGATATCATTTATACTAATTATATTGCTTTTATGGAAACTCAGGTAAATATTACTTGATTGACAAAGGCTATCCGGAAAGAGAAGGATATTTGACACCTTACCCAAAGACAAGATATCATCAATCAAAATTTCGTGGTACAAATTCAAGAGGATCTCGAGAAGTTTTTAATCGAGCTCATTCATCATTGAGAAGTTTTTTATTGAGAGGATTTTCGATGTTCTTAAGGCTTGATGGACAATATTGGAGAAAAATATCTAAGTATTCATTAATGGATCAAAATAGAATAATTTGTGCAACTTTTGCGTTGCATATCTATATTAGAAGAAGTACAATTAACGAGCCGACTTTTAGCATCATTATTGTTGTTGTTGTTGTTGTTGTTGTTGTTATTATTATTATTATCATTATTATTATTATATGTTCTATGTTTTTATTATAGTTATAAACTTAATTTTTGTAGAATTTAATATCTAAAACATAAATTCCTATAAGAATATTCAATGAAATACTAAGATATATAATATTCATACCATTATATTTTTTTAAAGTCACATCCTCATAAGTTATTTTACACACAAACAACTAATACTAAACAGCTAATTTTATCAAACGTCAAATGACAAATAACTAATGCAATCAACTGGGCAAATCAACTGATATAATCAGCTATTAACTATCAACTAATAAAATCAGCTA
Organism: Erythroxylum plowmanianum; assembly: GCA_025531925.1. Taxonomy (NCBI): domain Eukaryota; kingdom Viridiplantae; phylum Streptophyta; class Magnoliopsida; order Malpighiales; family Erythroxylaceae; genus Erythroxylum; species Erythroxylum plowmanianum. The sequence goes on along the minus strand of JANVCQ010000009.1, from coordinate 20,605,434 downwards.
TCAGCTAATGCATCAACTGCTTGCCAAACAAGGTTAATATATTATGTTGTGTAAACAAACTAGTTTAGATTGCAAGGTTGGATGCTCCATGCGTATGCCTTATGATCCCTATAGGGACCAGATCACCCATCTTTTGATTTTCAAAAGTAGAACTGTACTCTGTTTAAGGCTTTTCTCCTATCAAAATCATTTGCACCAACCCGTATGGATGTGATGATATGAAATGGGCTGTCAAAACCTATGTTAAAACTACACATGTTATTAGACAAAGTTAAAACTATACATCGATTACTCAGTCGTCAAGAATCAGTTACTGCGTGGTTGCATTCAGAAGCTCGTAGGTACACGATAGAGAATAATGGTAGTATGGTGTGACATTTGATACTCTTCCAATACGAGAAGAAATTGCAATTATAATAGCAACAGTAAATGGACAGGAAGTTTTAGCAACCAAATCTGAAGAGATCTAGGCTGAAGGGAAATCTTGGAGATTTTTCTCCAAGGTCCCATGAATTGAGCATCTTGGGGCCTTGAAAACCTCATCAAGCCCCGTAGAATTAAAGTTGCTCTTAGAGGTTGTTCTAAGCAAAAGCTAGCCGTTTAAAAGTCTCCGGTCTCATTCAAAAGGTTCTTAAAAGTCTCCTTAAAAGGTCGAAGATAAGACTCGGGTCAGAGAAATTACAAATTATTTTAATCTAAAAAATAATAATCAATTAAAAGAATATATTAACTCCTATAAAAACTACTTAAATTAAAACACATTACTTGTCTTTAAATTATTAATTTGTTAAAAATTCAATAAAAATTTCGCTGAAGAGGTCTGGTAGTACGTAACATTATCTTCAGTTATTAGAGAGATTATTTTCGAACGACAATAAAAAAGAAAAAAGAAAACAAAGAAAAAGAAATATATAATAATAACAACAACAATAAATAAATAATAAAATAAAATAAAATGAATAAATAAATTATAAACTAAAAATACGATAAAGAAATACAAAGTGTAATAATAATAATAATAATAATAATAATAATAATAAGGCTAAGCAGAAAAATATTTACACTAATTCACTAAAAGGTAAGTGTAAATATTTAAAATTTTATGCTATGTGCAAGAGAAAAATGCTAAAAGGCTTATGAAAACAACAAGGGTCTCTTTATGAGACATCATTTTATTTGTATTTTAGTATGCCAAATTTTTCTATTGTGAGTCATATCTTCGATAAGCTCTAATAGAGTCATATCATTCTTGATTACCCCTCCTTAATTTTTCTTAAATCTTCATTTTTTTTTTCTCTTGTAGTCTCTAAGTATAATCTTCTCATATCTTCTCACTTGATCGTCTGAGTGTGTTCTCTTAACATATTCAAATCATCGAAGCCTTGTCTCTATTAATTTTTCAATAATATTAATCACATTTTATTTTAAATTATTTATTTAAATAAATAATTTATAAATTATTACATACAAGTTGATAAGTTAATACACATTTGCAAAATAAAAATGTATTTCTTTAATAATACAAAAACAAAATTTTAAGATAAAGAAGTCTTGAATTTAAAATTTCATTAAATTTTGTCAAGTATTTTAAAGCAAAAATTGAGTTTACATCACCAAAGATACCACAAATATTTTTTAGGCTAAGATGTCAAATTGAACAAGTAAAAGTTAACAAAAATAATATTTAAATAGAAATCTCGATGCAAAATTTAGGAAGAATTAAAATTATTATAATATTACTTTTAACTAATAAAGAATCTGTTATTAAAAATCTTCTAACCAAAGTTTATTTAATGCATACTAATTTTTTTAGTTTTAAAAAAATACGATGAAATAGCATCACTAATTAAGGGTTTGTGTTTTCAATTTTTTAAATTAAATAAAAGATTTGAATTTCTGATTTTTTTGATTTTGATCTTAATTTCTTTCAATTTTAGTAACTTTTGAAAATCATAAAAATTAGTTTTATTTTTTTTGTAATCTTATGATTTATCATTAACTAAATATATTTTATTTTATTTACCAATAGAAATTATAATTAAATTATTTACACAATTTAATTTCTTAAAATAAATAGATTAGTATTCTAAAAATAATAATAATTTATAATGTTTACTTATTAAACTATTTACTTAAATATTTTTAATGAAATTTTAAATATGTTATGTTGTTTTTAAAAACATAATTAAAAATAAAAAGTGAAATCAAACTAATTTATCCTATTTGTCTAATGTACAGTATAACGTATCATGTATGGACTGTGGACTGTGGACTGTGGACATGGACCTCTCACTAGAATTACAAGGTTTACACGGCTTCCCATTCAATCAATAAAATACCGAAAGCTAACCACTTTTATGACAAACTCACTCAAACCCTTATCCTATGGGTAGTTCCAATAAATTGGTGGGAGTGGGACCAACAACATGTGAATTAGCACCTCCCGCAGTGAGTGTGAGTGTGAGTTTGAGTGGGAACGTGAGTCTACCCAACCAAATGGTAGAAAGAGAACATAGACAACAGTTCTTGTGTTTATTACTTTTCCATCTTTTTAACAATAATCCAACTGGTTAAAATATCGAGAAAAAACATAAGGCTCCTGCGGTAATTTCACTATTCAGCTATTGCAGCGAGTTTAACGACGGGTCCAAACCTGGTGGTCGTTGCAACATTAGTTCTGGCCATCATCTGAACGCCACGCTCCTGAAGCATGGATTTGTAGATATCAATCAGCATCTTCTGACCATACTCTTTCATTGGGGCTCCCAACCGACCTGTCCCATCCTCCACGGGTCCGCAGTAGCCGGAGTTGACCACCTGAGACCTGGATAATCCGAGCATCATGTTCACGTACGAATCTCTCAACCAACCAAAGAACTTCTTTGGCTTAAGCCTAAGCTTTAGCTTGATCTTGATCTTCCAAAGCCTCTTCTTTCTCTGGTTGGCTCCCAGTTGGACCTGACTAATCCGCCTCCGACCCGGCCGGTGAATTGTCTCGTACCAATTCTTTCTTCTGAAGTACCTGTTCATGATTCCGTACACTTTGGTTGAAGTGAAGGAGAGAAACAAGAGATAGGTGGGTTGGTTAGGGTCTTATTGAATTGGAGAAAAAGGTAGATACCAGTTTGCTTGAAATTTAATGCCAACGCAACGCAAGCTAAGCTTCACAGGAACTTATCTGGTTTTATAGGAGGGTGGCGGAGTTCATGAGTGAGCCGTACCGTCATTTGTTGACGTGGCCTACCCTTCTCGGATTGGTTCTCTGAATCCACCATTTGTGCCACGTAATCAAACTACCTAGATCTGATTCTACTTTAAATTTCCTTCCTAGTAATAAACTTTTAGTGAATTTTTAAATAATTTCAATCCTAAAAGAGGATATTTGTGTGACCATTTTCTGGGTGGGTTAGCAAGAGAGAGAGGCATGATCCATGCTCTAGTCAATAGATAAGGCTAGTCAATAGATAACATTGAGCAGAAGTTAAATACTGTAAAAAAGAAGGAAGCTTTTTGGCTTTGCTTTCTTTGCTTGTGCGTGACTCCATATTATGTATACACTGCTCCAAGTGCTACTCTATTATATATAGAGTAATACGGTAAATACATGGATACAATTTCTATCAAATTTATATGCTAGACGGACCTTGTCTTGATTTGAAGTAAGGATTGTTTCTATCAAAAAAGCTACAGTTAGAAACTGAAACAACGAAAAATGCAACACTTTCGTACGACTCTCAAAAAAAGAATGAAATTCTATTGTCTCTCTTATATTTTGATTTATTAATTTTAAAAACTCAACCTTTAACACTAGAAGTTCTTTAGGGAGTCGTAAGGGGCAGAGCGTCCGCAAAATCCTTTCCACCTTCCATATTACATATCCAGTTTTTATTTTCATACAACTCCTTCGAATCAACCACACCTGTAACTGTTCATTTCCCAAATTAAGCCTTCCAACTTCTTGCGCTGTTGATGATCCTTGGCTAGTGCGTGAGTTCACTAATTGTTCGAGAAATTTACTAAACCAAGGATCAAACATATAACAACTTGCCATGCCACAATCAAAATTAATACTAAACTATACCAACATTAAGGAAATAAATAATCATCTGCTACTACCATCGTCTTCACTATAAGCAGATAGCTATTAGACAGAAGCATATACCTAGTTATACCCAAATACACAAAACATGATCTTTCTTTGCCTTCTTATATTAACATATCCTATACCAGGAGATTTGGATCACTTCTTAGCCTTGTTCACCTTCTTCCTGGAATTCCCACCCGCATTAGAATTCTTACTCTTCCATGGAGTTACGTTCTTGGTCTTCTTGAATCCATCTGGAGTTCTGATCTGACTCAGCATCTTCATCTTCTCAATCTTCACCTCCTTTTTCTCCTTCAAAACCTCAGGCGTTTTAACCTGACTGACCCTCTTAGTCTTCACAATTATTTTCGAAGCTTTCTCTTTAACAGAACTTTTGGCCTTGGTCGCCGATTTCAGCTTCTGGGTCGACGGCATCTTGTAGGAGTTCTTGACCTTAACGACCCTCTCTGACTTCACAAACTTCTTCAGTTGAATGGACAGAACTTTCTTGAAATTCGGCGGCAACATCGCTTTGTACCTGTCTTCGACGAACTTGGTTATCGCTGGCTGGCTCGAACCGGTCCTCTCCTTCATTGTCGATATAGCCTCGCTAATCATCTATAATTTACCTGAGCATTAATTGCTTAAGAAGAAAAGAGAAAAACGAGGTTATAGAATAGCGGAGCACCTGGAAGTACGGAGGGTGTTGGAGGGCAGAGGAACCGGAGACGGTTACGGCATTCTTCTTCGGAGTTACGGCGGTTGTTCTAGAGTTAGCCATTCTTAACGTTCTTTGTCTGTCTGCTTTGATTTTGAAGTAGAGAGGTTTTATTTTAATAAATAAAGAAATCAAGTAGGATTTGAAAATTTTGTTTAGGCGCGAAAGAACGGTGTGTGCAACTGTTCATTCGTGGATTTTTCAATAACCCGAGATTGACGGTGAGACCGTGTGTTCGTGGATCATGCACGAATCCGTAATTAAATATTTTTCCGAATTATTATTAAAAGTTATTGAAATTAATTCAAAATATGTTATAAACACATATTTTTCTCTTACCCCTGTTGGCTGTTGGTACAAAAGAAAAATAAAACCTTACCATAAAAAAGAGACCTGGCCCGTGATGCTTGAATTAATTATATTACATTCACATTCATCGACTCATTCCTTGCCATACAATGTCAAATCAACATGGTGATGGTGCAAAGAGGACAGATAAAAAAGTGTTAATTCTTTTGCAACTTAACTTTATTCATAATAAAATTTTAAAATAAAATTTAATATTTTATATGAGTTTTTATTTATTAAATATTTTACATTTAATTTTAAAATCTTCTAACTTTACAGTCAAGTTAATTAAACTAAAAAAAATTTTGTCCTTCCGATTGAACTATTAATTTCTTAAATATATTTACTATGTATGTATTTTATATAACTCTTTAGAATATTTCTGTATTTGTATTTATTGTATAGAATCCTGTATTCTTCTGCATAGTGTAGAATGCTACTGTATTCTATAGTTTTCAGTTGAGTTACGTTTTATGTAATGGTCGTTATAGTTTTGTATGAACAGTGATGGTATATATACCATCCTCATTTTTCTTTGCAGTAATGTAACGATAACCATTCATTTTGGTTTTTTATTTCTATACTAAAATCAAATCCCTAGACTATTTTTTGGTTTCTTCATGGTATCAGAGAAACTGGGTTGATCTACACATCTATGCAATTGAATCATGGTAGACGGCATCAGTAGTTCGAGATTGTTGTTTGGAAGTATGAATGATGATGAGAATCAGATGTTTTTGCAAAACTCAGATCATCTTGGAATGATTCACGTTACAACTCCATTAAGCGGCAACAACTACTTATCTTGGAGCCGTGCAATGCGAATTGCTTTAAGTGTAAAGATGAAACTTAATTTCATCAACAACAAATGTGAAAGATCGGAAGAAAGTTCACCAGACTATGATCGATGGTGTTGAGTTGATTTTATGGTCACGTCATGGATACTTAACGCCATCTCCAAAGACATCGTGGAGTCCTTTCTATACATGAGTTCAATTAGGGATCTCTGGAAAGAACTAGAGCGGCGATATGGAGAATGTAATACCTCGATGTTGTATCATCTCAAGAGAGAAATTAGTTTAATTTCATAGGGAGAATTGTCTGTTTCCAGGTATTTCACTTAACTCAAAAGTTTGTGGGATGAAAGGAACTGTTTAGTTCCCATCCCACAGTGTTCATGTGGAACCCTAAAACAATGTTCATGTGGATCCCTAAAACAGTTTGTTGAGTTTGGAGATAATGATCGATTAGTACAATTTTCTTATGGGATTAAATGAAGAGCATGATGCAATTCAGAGTCAAATACTTGTGATGGAACCTTTGCCTCATGTAGATAGGGCTTATGCAATGATAGTTAAGGTTGAAAAACAACAGGAGGTTAACATTACCTTTGCTAACAATACAACTAGTGTTATGATGGTGCGTAATTATGAGAGGAGTAGTGCAAACAGGGTTGGTAGAGGTGTTTATAAGAAACAGCTGAATAAAGATGACATGTTTTGTGATTTTTGTAAGATGAAGCGACATACAAGAGATACCTGTTTCAAGATTTATGGGTATCCAGGTTGGTATAAAAGTTCTAAAGATAAAAAAAGGAGGGGATATGAATAAGGAGTTTGTGAATATTATTGATTCACCTTTGGATTATTCCGTAGAGAAGGGTACAAAGGAAGCAGTAAGCAAGACATGGCAGCGATGATTCAACAAGGTATTGAGAGTTTTTTCAAGTCAAGGGAAGTAGATTCAGATGAAAGACAAGGGAAGAGATGTCATCAATTTTGCACGCTACAATGATTTTGTAGGTAGCATTCTCAATCATTCTTTTAGTTCAGTTAGTTAAATTGAATGCGATTATTGGATAATAGGCAAAGGCGCTTCAAACCATATGTGTCATGATCTTAGTTTATTTGACAAACCTAAAAATGTTGCTAAATACACCCCTACTCACCTACCGGATGGCATAGTTAAGATAGTAGATTTCACAGGGGATATTATTCTTTGTGATAATCTTTGTCTGCCATCCTCTTTACATATACCTTCATTCAATTATAACCTACTTTCTGTGAATAAACTAGCTTGTCAATCTCCTACCAAATTTACCTTTTATGCAACCTTTTGTATTTTGCAATACCTTGTGACTGATGAGGTTTTAGCAGTTTGAAAGTAATTACAGGACTATATGTTCTTGACAAATATTCTTTTCATAAAAAATACCATACCACACTTGTAGATAATCATTTCAGTAAGCCAATACAATGTTATAGTACTGTTATTGATGGTTTTTGGCACCAAAGATTGGGTCATCCATCACTCACTGTAATGAAACAGTTGCAAGTTTCCTTTAATGATATGAAAATTTCTGAACAACTGTGTGATGTATGTTATTTCTCAAAACAAACCAGACTTCATTTTCTTAAAAGCAGTATTAGTACATTTGCATGTTTTGAATTATTGCATATGGATCTTTGGGGTCCTTATAAACAAGGGCAATAAGTGGAACTCACTACATTTTCACCATAGTAGATGATTTTTCTAGAACAACTTGGACCTATTTACTTAAATACAAAAGTCAGACCTCTACCTTCTTAAAAAAATTCCTTAAACATGTTAGAAATTAATTTCATGCTACAATCAAAATCATTAAAACAGACAATGGGACATAATTCATAAGTCATAGTTGTTAAGAAATATTTGTCAACTATGAAATTATACATTAGAAAAATTCTCCTTACACTCCCCAACAAAATGGAATTGTTGAACTAAAACATAGGCATTTGTTACAAACTGCTAGAGTCCTTATGTTTCAGTCCCATTTACCAATGCAGTTTTGGGGAGATTCCATTTTAACAGCCACATATATCATAAATAGACTTCCAACTCATGTTCTTAACTAGAAGTCTCCTTATTCTGTTCATGTCCAAAAGGAACTTGACTACAATTTTCTGAGAAGTTTTGGTTGCTTATGTTATGCCCCTAACACCTTTCCTCATAAAGATAATTTTGCTCCTAGAGCTTTCAAATTTGTTTTCCTTAGTTATTCTTCAGGATAAAAAGCTTACAAACTTTATGATATGCAAAGTCATCATATTTTCTTCTAGGGATGTTATTTTCTATGAAAATATATTCCCATTTCAGTTCATTCCTTTGGATCCAGAATTAGTTTCTTTGCCTAATCCAGATGTTCTAACACCTGTTGTGTTTCAAGAATCATAACCCCCTGAAACTCTTAGGGGGTGTTTGGTTTGAGCACAGGGTTGGGTATGAATATGGGTATAATAGTAGAAGGGAATGAGAATGGATTTGAAAAATAAAAAATAATGTTTGGTTTGTAACTTGGGTTTCTGTATTAATACCAATAATGTTGTTTGGTTTGTTGCA
>JANVCQ010000009.1:20553103-20569106 GCA_025531925.1 Erythroxylum plowmanianum | reverse complement strand
AAACATAAGCTCACCGCAAGGGGCTAATTTAAGCACAAAATCACAAATTAAGAGTCAAAAAGTACATTAAAAGCCATAAAAGTGTAGCCAGTTTATATGATAAACTTGGGTTCAATAATAGGAAATATCTTCTCTCCCAGTATACAGTGTTGTGTAAACAGAAACCATTGTTACGTACTCACTAAATCCTCAATGCTTTTCTTTTACGCCTTCCATCTCCGCTTCTGCTTCTCCATAAAAAAGAGTGCAGAACCTTATCTTCAATATTTAATCAGTCCTGTTCTCTAAGCATACACAGGGCCACAAGACAGGGTCATCAAGAGTATGGCAGCTTGTTCTTCCTCTCCCAGCTTTCTCTTCCATTTCTCTTGAAGAATCAAGTCTCTTCCATAACCTAACAAACCAGTCAATCCCATCTTGGTTGGAACTCCCATCTTATCAGCACTATTACTTCTACCGATCTTTTTCTTGCCCCTCTCCGTCCCTGGTTTGTGTAAACCAAGAACTGCTCTTTTCTCTTTCCTGTATCTTATCCCACATGCATTGCACAGTGTCTGTAAAAGTAAAGGCTGTCTATTCAGGATCAAACAAAATCATAAGAAAAGACGATCAACGAAATGTATTGGGTTGATCGTACTCACTCTGGGACCAGCAGGACCGCTTCTCCAACAAGGCGTTCTTGTCGTGTGACAATCTACACAGCTTTTGAGCTCGTTACACTTGGTAGTTGTAGTGTTATTCATGTCCTCTGTTTTTGATCCCTGTTTGAGGGCATACGTATATTAGCGAAACAAGTAGCAATAAACTGATTAAGATCTGGAAGAAGAAGAAGATGAAGAAACCCAATTGAATGTTCCTCACTTTTGTGTTCGAATCCATTATTAAGGGCACTGAAGTCGGTATGTCGTACAAGTTTTGCAGTGACAAACTCGAAGGTCTAATGTATCGAAAGCACATAAGTAATGCGCATAAGCTAAACAACAAAATGGATACTAACTGAAACAGAGACGAGGTGAATAAGTGACGAATGGAAAGGAAACGGAGGAGAAGAGCGTTCAGACTTAAGAGCATTAGTGTTGTGAGGATAGTCCTAATTTATGAGCGTGGGCTGCGCTCAAAATAATACCCTAGTAGTTTCAATGGACAGATACACCCCTTCGAGAACTTGCAATTATCCAAGTTAATCGGGGCATTATTGGTAAAGGAAATACGAAGAGCAAAATAGGATAAAGACCCCGTTTTGTTACGTCCAGACAATGCTCTTTCAATACCTCCCGCTCAAACTGAAAAAAGAAAAGTAGACAGACAGAACACCTTGCTGTTTTTTGTCATTTTGTCATAATTTGAACTGATAATAAATTTATCCTTTTGACTAAAATATTTTTCTTTTATGTTGTCCATTAAATTAAATACTTTAGGTTTAAAGTGGTATTAAAGGACTATTCTTTTGCTTTAATAACTTAGAAAATAATAAAATAAAAATAAAGCACATTAAAAATATAAAAGTTTACCATTATATATAGATTTTAAAAATTACTCTCTCCTTTTCAAAATAAAAGTCGTTTTAGAAGGATACATAATTATTAAGAAAACTAATGAAATATTTGATATACCCTTATTAAGGATACTACTCAAGTAACTCAACAATGATGCTTTTGTTTTTTTTTATTATTCCATTAATATTAATAGTGCAATCATTGAAAAATCACATGCACTAGAGTGTCCAAGGACAGTGAAAGAACTTATCCATGCAGTTAAAAAGTCTTTTGATGAATATCCGATGAAAATGATAAACCGTATTTTCTTGACTTTACAATTGTATATACACAAATTTATGAAAGTTGAAGGATCTAACAATTACAAAATCCCTCACATGAATAAAAGTGCATAGGTAATGGAGAATCGTCTTCCTAGACAAATTAGCTGTGATTCTGCTATAGTGCAAAATGTAATAAATTTGTTAACATGAGTAATATTAAGAGATTTCATTTCACTTTAATTTTTGTTTTTATTTTTTATATTTTTGTTAATGATACCTTTTTAAAAAAGAAAAATTAAACACAAATAAAATAGAAACATGAAAGAAAATAAAAATACGAAATTAAAGCAATAAAAACATAAAAATATGATTAAACTACACCACAATTATAGCACCCCACTCTCGCAAGACACGTACTTGACATCCTAAGTGATATCCGAGTACGAATCCCACAAGAGTGGCATGCTAAAGCAATCGGTAAATCAAACTCATTACTTTTAGTTTAAAACAACACGTGAAATATGAAAAATCGACAATCAAATTCGGCCCAATTTATTTATAAACAATTTCAGTCACAAAAGTTATAATCCTTATTGAACTTATCAGAGTTTCAATAATCACTTGGGCCCATTCAGAACAAAAAACTTGTATTCATAATATCATTACATTTCAACAACCATTTTTATATACATTGTACAACACTAAGACTACACTTTTCAATACAACATAATGAAATACATATGCAGGTGGACACTGATTCCGACTTGGAACTCTTACTCAGAGCCTCTCTGGAGTCCTTTACTAAACCCTTAAAGTCATGTTGTAATCTTTTAATGAGTTTTACGAGCTTAGTTGAGTAACCATCCTCGATGGTTCACTTATATAACAAATACAATTATCATAAAATCATTCAATAAATTCCGATTATATATAAATGCTATATGTATGAGACTCACATTCGTTTTTACATTGTTGCAATCGAGTGCTTTTTAGATACAGATATTAGCCCATAGGGCTCAGTCAGAAATAGTAATCATGGAGCATAGCTCTACATGCAGAAACAGTAATCACGAAACAAAGCTTTACGTGTAAGTGCTTTCATACTGGCTACTCCGATTATAACGCCTTTATATTACATGCATTGAAATGATATGCATGCCACAATTCAGTCATCAATTCAATAGCTTTCACTTGCACGTATTATCACAGTATAACAGTCTCAGTATTAGTAGTCATCGGACTAGGTTCGACATTCAATTTTTCAGTTAAGAATTAGAATATTCAATTAGGTAGTCTCAGTCACATACAAGTAACACTTCCAATATTGTTTGCATACATCAAACACCTCGGACATATATTGTCCAGAATTTAGTACACAATCAGTCAATGCAGTTCAATAATATGTCAATAAAATTCAGTAACATAAAAAATAGAACAAATAAAGTGAGATCATCTTAGGTTACTCATAGTTGCTCCCTTATGTCTATTTCCTTAACGTTTTGGCAATATTTGGAAGCGATCGCTCTAGTTGTTTGTCTATATGAATTAAAAACAATTTCATATTACTAAAGCGCTTATGTAATAGAATAAACACATGTATCAATGTTTCATATATCATGCATGTTCAATAAAAAATTTTCGGGTATATTTCTGTCATACATTGTTGTATATATCATTTGTATTCCAATTGTATCGAAATTCAATTACTCATTCTCCATTTCAACCGTTTCTAAAAACATTCCATTTAGGTCAATTGTGTATGATCAATAAGATCCAAAAAACGAAGGATTTAAGTAACATTTCCTTCTAAACAATTGTTTCTCTGTGTCTTAGGTCTCTAATGACACCAAGATCATTCAATTTGGTTGAATATATTGAAAGTTATACTCCAAATATGCCAGTCTATTTTTAAGTTATAATAGAACTCATAACTCAAATTCAGAACATATTTTGGAATTATTAAAACTAGAATTATAATTTGACTTCTTTAGGACAATTGTATCTTTATGTCTCTAGTTTCATTTGAATTAAGAATCAACTTATTTGGAATTCTACAGTTCAAAATATAATCAAAATACTGAAGTATGTATAGTAAAATCATCCCAGTTAACATAATTTAGTATAGTAACATTTTCGTCTTAAATTATTCAATCAATCCATTTTTGATGTTGGGCCCCAAACTTTTAGTGGAAATTAGAAATATGAAAATGAAATTAAATGAGAGTTTTTGTATATGACTTGTGTTATAGATATTTTTGCCTTGGATAAAGATGAATAATATGAAAATGGAAAGGAAAGAAAGAAAAAAAAATATATCGGTTTTGGATTAGTTTTAGTCTAAGGTTTCCAACGCGATAGTTTTTCTATACTATGTGTTTCCAACGGATGTCGGAATTTGTTTCAGTTCGATTGATCCATTCGGTTGTCTGCTTTGATTCGATTCGCTTTCGTTCGCTTTGTTTTCCGATTTATGTTTCCACTTTCGATTCATTTGCTTCCGATTTGTGATTCGAGTTGTATTCGATTTGGTTATGCCTTTTGTTATCCGATTTGAATTCGTTTTTGGTTTTGGCCACTTTCGTTTCGTTTTTCGATTGGGATCCAGTTCCGAGATCGGGTCCCAACATTTGAAAGTCCTAATTTTTTGTGGAGATGAAGATTAATTTCTTATGAGTCTGTTGGTTCAATTCCCATATTAATTGGATGTCTGGGGAAGAAGATAAAACAAAAATACCAAAGGGTGTTTAGAAACAAACTGTTTGGAAAAAGTTTGAAGTCGCGATCGTGCGTCTGCACAATCGCGAGTTTTACTAGTAGGTCACGATCATGCAGAAGCACAATTGTGACTTGCGATCTTCTTTAGAAGCATGATCGCGACTCGTGACCTGCTTCCTATGCTGAATAGCTTCCTCTTTTTCTTCCATTTATTTCCAGAGTTTCCATTTCTTATACTTTCCAACTAATACATCTATGCATGAATCATCTTTTCTATATCCAGTACAACTCAAAACAAGTCATATTCAGGCTAATCAAACGTCACACAAGCTTTCTCTCACTACTTTGTTCATCCTTACTCTCACTACTGTGTTTTTATCTTTCAGCATTTCACAACTTCACAACACTCAGTAAACTCATATTCAAGTCTAGATACACTTAACAAATTCAGTTCCTCATCTAAGTCATTCAGTGTATTTATTCACCGAAACTATACTGCTTAAACTTCACATGCATGTACATATATATTAACACTATAAAATATCATCAGAGTTACTTACTTGATTCATTGCCAATGAAAAGAGTAAATCACCACAACTTGATGCTCAGTGTTTGGTAAACTAGAAGTACGTTTGATAACAATACTACTCTCGGTGAAGAACAATGAAAGAGAGAGAGCAGTATGAAGACAACATCTAAAACACGTATCTATGTGTTCTCTTGCATGAATTACACTTATCACTATTTCATGTTGCCACGTGTCACACATATACATAGGCAATTTGCCATCAATTTAATTAGTCCACGCTTTACACTACCAAAAATTCCAAAATAATAATACTAGTCTCTAATTAAATCTTTAACATTAATAATTCAAATTTCACATTTTAATCGCTTTAATAAGTCAATTATACCCGAAAAATGTCAATGAATGAATAAACAATTATTTTAAAAGTCATCAATAAATATTCACATGTGACAATGTGCATGAGCATACAGTGTCCTTTAATTTCTCACAGTACGCTCAGTTCATAATTTTGGGGTCTAACCTCGAACATGGGATGGTACAACAATAAACAAATAAAATTAATTAATAGAATAAACTTTATAATTTCCAGTTGTCTACAAAATAAACTTTGATGTATAAATTCATCAATTGTGTTCTTAAAATACTCCTAATATCAATCATTTCTATTTTATTTATTAGAATTAGAAATTAAACTAAATAATGGATTTTATTGAGTTTATTAGAAACATAAATTAAACTAAATAATGGCTGAGTTTATTGATTTTATTGAGTACTGGCTTAATCTGATTAATCTCAGCGACATTCTCAACTTGATTCCGTCAAATTCCATAAATATCTCAGAACTAGTAGATTTTGCTAAGTCAATTTTACAGACATAAATAAATTTTTTCATATTAAAATGTAACATCCCGTTATCTATGTTAAGGATAGAATTGTGTATTATGAGAAATTATTGAGAAAATTAGAACATGCATATCATGTTTAAGTTAAATATGACATGCATATTTTTGTACATTCATATAATTGTACATGTATTCATTGACATTTTCGAGTATAAATGAGTTATTAAATGCGATTAAATGTGATTTGGCAATCTTGGTATATTTAGGGTATTTTAGAATTTTTGGTAAATTTTAGAAAAATATTGAAATATGGACCAATTATTGTGTGAAACGTGGCAACATTTGTATATGACAAATGGCTTGTGTGTGTGGTGACAATTTGCAGACTTGTTTGAGTGACATGTGCAGTGCATGCAATATAGTCACATGGTCTGGTTTTGAGTAAGGAAAGATTACACGTAGCTTATGTTCTGTTTAGGAAGTGAGTAATTGAGTTGCTCTTTCTACTAAGAAGTATAGCTGAATCAAGTAAGTGTTTGTTGTTGATGTTTTTACGGTGCAAATATATACATACATGAGGATTTTAAGAAGTGTGATTTCGGTGATGAATAAACTAGATGATGGATTTGTGAAACGAGAATTGTTCAAAAACTGTATGAAATAGATTCTGGTTTGAGATTTGTGAAAGTTTACATAAGTAGATGAAGAAATATATATACTCTATTCTACTTATAAGTTGATGTACTATTCATGCATGAATATGTGAAGTGTTAATAGAAATGAATTTGAATGAGTTTAGAACTAAGGGAAAAGTTTAAGGTGATGCAATGATATGGGAAAAGCTTTAAAATGAAAAGTTTATGATGAAATGAAGTTTTGATGAAAGATAGAAATCGACAAAAAAATGGGAAATTAGAGAGAGAGAGGGATATATGAGGTTTCATATTTTTGATGTTAAGTTTGAGTTTTGGATTTTGATTCATTTTTGTTGAGTTGAATCGAAAGGGAAGAAGTATAGATGATTTATGTGGTGATTGAAGGAGATAGGAATGGGGAATCTGGAAAAAAATGGAACAAAAAGAGGAAGCTGTTCGGGTGTAGGAAGTAAGTCATGAGTTGTGATTGTGCTGAAGAAGATCGCAAGTCGCGATCGTGCAGAACTGCTAGTGAAACTCGCAATCGTGTAAACACACGATCACGACTTGCAACTTTTTCCAAACAGTTTATTTCTAATCATCCTTTGATATTTTTGTTATAGCTTCTTCACTTGATGTCCACATGGCTTGATTCTTGAACCAATAGATTCATAAGACATTTCTCTTCATCTCCACTAAAAATCATAGCTTTCTGAAATAGATTGGTTGATGAATCAAAGATGAAATGTTGAGGAAACATTAGGAAAGTTTATTATGGAGTTTGGATGTTGCATGGCCGTGAGTTAAGGTCTCACAGCAGTGACTTTTTGATATGCATAGGCATGAGTGATGATTTCATGCCCATAACTGAATTAATTTGGTGTTCACGGTTATGCATGGATGTTGCACAGCCGTGACTCAACTGTAGTTGCGTTAATTAAACCCGAGAGCTTTTGCACATTGACCATCTGTCCTTCTTTTGCCTATAACTTCCTCTATGGTTATCCAATTGGGATGATTTTTAATTTTGAGTAAACTAGAGATATAGGGCTACAAATTGTCTGAATAAATTGAATTGTAATTCAATCTTTAAGACTTTCAATTTCTAGATGGAAGTTGAGGTATACTCTTAAAAGATTAAGAGAGCACTCCAATAAACTACATATTTCTAAAAATATAATGCAAAATTTTATTCTCTTAAATCATATATTACAACAATAGGAAGATAATTTTTGCTGTTTCACAATGGATTTTTAATTACTATAAGCATATAAATAAATAAAGATGGAAGATCAATAATATAAAGACATAATCAAATTAGAAGACTATTGGAAACAAAATACATCAGCCAAAAAAAACTAAAACCATTAATCTAGATACTAACATTGAAATGAAAACCACCACGTACATTTATTTAGAAAAAATCTGGGAGATAAATTATCAACCTCTCTAATATTATTTGTTGAATCTCCTTATTCAGATGAAGTTCTCCTTCCTCATAATAAAATTTATTAAGATCGAAATCCAAAACCTTCTTCTCAACTCCATTGTCTCCTTCCTTTACTTCCTTTTTTTTTTTTCTATTTCATCAACTTGTGATAGATTCTGTACTTCCTTTATTTCTACTTCATCAACCTGTGATAACTTTTATACTTCCTTTATTTTTACTTCATCAATCTGTGATAACTTTTGTACTTCCTTTATTTTTACTTCATCAATCTGTGACAACTTTTGTATATTGGAAGGAAGAGCTTCTTTCTCACCCATTTTCAATTCTAATTTTTTTCTTTGTTAAAGAAGAGTTGCTTACAAACTGTCTGTAGATAATTGCTTGTAGATTATGTGTATAGTTTTTATATTTAAATAAATGAATGAATGTTGTTAAGAACTGAAAGGTTTTAAAGCAAAATAAAAAGAAACATGATGAAAGGTATCGAAAAGGTAATTTGCAATAATTACCATGTGAGAGAAATTGCATGTTGAACGGCCTTGAAAATGTAATATGTGTAATTAGAATATGAGAGAAATTAAAGGACAATTTTGGAAGTAAAATTATAAACATGCATGAAAAGTCACGAACGACACTTATTTTCAATAATTAAAATCTCTCTAAAATGAATTTCATTTTAGACAAGAGGGAGTAGCATTAAGAAGAGTGAGATCCTCTGCTCAATTTTATATTGATCGACTCTCTTTAATGTCTAGAAAGACATTGTTCTGACCATTAAATTTATATTTAATGGTTACGAAGATCAACTAGAAGCGGAGATGCCAACTTGTTTTGCACAAATATCGGAAAATGGGACATGTGAAGCCATTTCTCTAAGCCTCCAGGCCATGCAGATATTGAATCTTAAGTAGTGGTATGGGAGTTGGAGCTACTAGGGAACCTGGGGGCTGATGGGAACCTGATGCTGAGCAAAGGGGAGGCCAGCGATCAATCATCAGCTGAACAATCAAGTATGTGAAGACTCCTTGTGCGCAGACGTATACAGGCGACGTAGGAACCTGAGGGATCTTGGGGTTTCCAGGTTTACCCCCTCTAGGGCTCTTGGGGTGGGGTCTTAGGGGATTAGGATTAGTCCGGCTAAGCTGGGATACCTAATGTAATAAAAAAAAAAAGAGTAGTGGTATGAGATTGGTGATAAAAGGGGAAAGAGCGGGGCTGTAAAGATTCAGGAGAAGCTGCAACATTTTGGAAACTAAAAATGGGCGAAGTGGGTTTTAGTAATAAAAACTAGAAAGATAAAACTATAATAAAAGATACAAATCACGGCCCATAGATTCTGGACCATCTTACACAGACAGCTAAACCATGTCTTATTCTTTTTGTCTCCAGGAAATAAGCATCTCGTCCTCCTAGCTTTCAATATAAAGGTAATTCTAATCGTCCACCAAATTGCAGAGCATAGTTGACTATAAAATGGCAAATGAAAGGTGATTTTGTTATATTTAGTGCTTAGAGTTATGACTAAGTAATTAATTCTTCATTAGTAGTGTTCAATTTATCCTTTAAACATCTTCTCCCTTCTCCAGAAAAAAAAACATAATGAACAGATATGGGTGATAAAATTATGACTTTGAAGGATTAAAATTGAGAAAAAAACTAGTTCAAGATTTGAAGAATCAGCAAGCAATCAATCGGAAATGAAAAGGGTACGCGTCAGTTTTGGCAGAAAGCTGCAATCATCTGAATAACTGCTAGCTATTCATGTCTGAAACTATATTTTTTTAATTTTGCAAAAAAGAAACATAACTGGTGTAGCATGAAACAATGGAAAATTTAGGGTTAATTTGATTGCCCTTCCTTTTTCCTATTTATTATGCTACATAATCTTCCAATTATTAGCTTCCATTTGCATAGATAAGGCAGTAAAACGATTCTCTACATAAACACTACTAGTCTCGAGCCAGTAACAATTGCCTAGTATTCGATCAAATTATGTTCATGGCTCCTACTAGGGGGAGAGGATCCTCACCATTAACTACGAAAACATTGGAACATTTTCCCAGTTGCAACTTGTGTAAATTTAATCTATAACATTATTGACAATAATTCAAGTCTAGAATTCACCGAAAATGTTCAACACCTTCAAACCCTAAGATTCATGCTATAAATAAAAGAAAGAAATACTAACCTTGATCCATGCTTAATATGTATAATTATTTTCTGATCATAAACACCTTTTCTACACAAAAGCTTTATCCATTCTCTCCTTCTTCCTTTCTTCATTCTTAGTCAATGGTACAAGAATGTATATGTCTTTGATATTTGTTAACGTTACTTGACTGAAGGGAGAGGGAAGGGTTTTATTAATTAACCCTAATAATTCTAATTTTCTTTACAAACTCAATAACCATTATTTTGGGCCCATTTCATATTAGAATCAAATAAAGTAATATGCTTCACACTTTATGATTATTAAATTAATTTAACAATCTTCCAATTGGCCTATGTTACGACTTGATGATCCAACAACACAAGTGTGCACTGTATATTGAATCTATCAAGCCATCAATTGTGAATGAATTGAAATAATGAGATCATAGCAGTCATAAGTCATCACAATAAAACAATGCATGCACATAACATAATGTGACAACTAACAAATAAGCAAAAAACATAACTTTAATTGAATTCATAAGTGTCAAAACAATAATAGAAAATATCCAAATATATGTACATACACAATATGATATCATACTAACAAGGAGTTATCTATAATGCCTATCCGTTCAACATGGCCAGTAAATGTTTTAGGTGGTAATACTTTAGTTAATGAATCCACTACCATTAGATTAGTTTCAATATTTTCAATTAACACTTTATGTTTTGCACTTCTTTTTTAACTGACAAGTATTTCAAATTCATGTGCTAAACACCCTCAGAATACTTGTCATTTTTTAAGAAGAAGACAACTGCAGAATTATCATAATAAATTCTTAGCGGTCTAGCTATACTGTCGATAATATCTAGCCCTAAAATAAAATTCTGCAACCATAATGCTTGAATAATGGCCTCAAAGCATGTCATAAATTCAACCTCCATAGTGGAAGTAGCAATGACAAATTATTTTCCAATCTTCTAAGAAATTGCCCCTCCTGCTAGTTGAAATCGATAACTGAAGGTAGATTTCCTCGAATCTACACAACCAACATAGACGAAATCTAAATAACCGATTACTTCTAAGTGATATGCTTTCCTGTATATGAACATGTAATCCTTGGTGCCTTGTAAATATCTAAAAACTTTCTTTGCAATTTTCTAGTAGTCCAATATGAGATTATTTTGACATCGGCCTAACATTTCATCAACAAAACTAATGTCTGGTTGAGTACAAATTTGAACATACATCAGACTCCCAATTACGGATGCCTAGGAAATAGATTCCATTTACTTTCATTCCAAATCATTCTTGGGACATTCCATTTCACTAAATTTATCCCCCTTCTAAATTGGAACTACCCTTCCATCTTAAATCTCTCTAATACTTTACTGATATATCCTTTATGAGACAACCCTAACAATCTTTGTCATGGAACATTTCTATTCCAATCATATAGAATGCCTCACCTGTATCTTTCATTTCAAAGTTATTAGAGAGAAATTTATTTACATCATGTAACAAGCCTAAATCATTAGCAGCTAAAAGAATATCATCAATATATAATACTAAAATAATGAACTTACTCCCATTGACCTTCATATAGATACACTTATCGATAATGTTCTCTACAAACCTAAGAGGCAATGATATCGTTAAACTTACGATACCATTGTCAGGAAGCCTGTTTCAAACCATATATTGACTTCTTTAACTTACACACCATATTTTCCTTTTCTGCAGTCACAAAATCTTCTAGTTGCTCCATATAAACTTTTTCTTCTAAGTCACCATTCAAAAAAGTGGTCTTTACTTTCATTTGGTG
Organism: Erythroxylum plowmanianum; assembly: GCA_025531925.1. Lineage (NCBI taxonomy): Eukaryota > Viridiplantae > Streptophyta > Magnoliopsida > Malpighiales > Erythroxylaceae > Erythroxylum > Erythroxylum plowmanianum. Next base: position 20,557,196 of record JANVCQ010000009.1, on the reverse strand, counting down.
AAGCTCTAAATCATAACGAGCTACCAATGTAATATAAATTCTTAAAGAGTCCTTCTTTGAAACTAGAGAGAAGGTCTTGTTAAAGTTATTGAATATAACCTTTAGCTACAAGTCTGACTTTTTTCCTTTCAATATTACCTTCCCTTTTGGTCTTAAAAACCCATTTATAATCCACTTGCTTTGAGCCTTTGGGTAACTCAACTAGTTCCCAAACTTGATTATCATCCATAGAGTTTAAATCTTCTTTCATAGCATTGAGCCACTTTCATAATTATTACATTTCACAACTTCTTTAATTGAGATTGGATCCTTATCAATGCTTAAGTCACACTTATGCTCAAGTGAATACACCATATAGTCATTTGATATAGTTGGTGTTTTCTACCTTATAGACCTTTGCAATACTATTTCTTGTGATATCACTTGATCACTTGTGACTTACACTTTATTTACTGATTCATTATTGACAAGCTCTTCTTATGGGCTTAGAATATTAACTTGTTGTTTTGATATGTTGCGTAACTATGATATAACAAGAGGAACAACAACTTAAAAAGAGACAGTAGGAGAAGGATTTTTCACCTGAATCTCTTGAACATTCACCTTGTGTGGTTTCCCAGTCCCATTAATTTGTCTATTTTCAATGAACCTAGCATTATCAAACTTAACTATTCTTTTACCATGGTTAGGACAATAAAATATGTACCTTGTGGACTTTTTGGATAACTGATGAAGTAATTACTAATGGTTCTTGCATCAAACTTCCTTTCATGAGGATTATAAATCCTTATTTTTTTGGGCTACCCCAAACATGTAGATGCCTCAAGCTAGGTTTCCTACCTGTCCACAATTCATAAGGTGTCATAGGAATTGCTTTACTAAGAACCCTATTGAGTAGATATGTAACTGTCTTTATTGCATACATCCATAAAGACAAAAATTATAAGAAAATTGCAAATTATTGAGTAGATATGTAATTTACTAATTTCGTAGTAAATTAGCTACAAAAATTGCTTTTTGTAGGTAAATTTGTCAGGGAAAAGGTAATTTGCGACAAAAAAACACTTCGTTAAAAGAGGAGACCAAACTTTGTCGATAGAATAGTGAAACTTGTTGTAAAAATAGATGACAATAGTTTTTAGAAAAAATTATGTACGAAATTTACCTATAGAAAAAAAATTCGTAGCTATTTTACCTTCAAAAATATGTTTATGTAGGAAATTTCCTAACGAAAATAGAGTTTCGTAGGTAAATTACTATAGAGGGATGTTATGGTAAGGAATTTACTTATAGAAACACCATTTCATAGGGAATTTACCTACGGAAACACCATTTTTTAATTCCCTATAGAATCTTTTTTCTGTCAAAATGGCCCGGAGTCATGCATCATGTGCATGGCAAGGCAACAAAAGTGTCGAAATTTCAACTCCTAAAATGTCCTCAAGAACCTAGAATCCATATGCATGTATAAGCAGAATGTAAGAACATGAAATTATGACATATGTACCTTGCAAATGCTTTTGCTTTCTTAAATCTTCTCCTTGTTTGGTTTGTAGCAAACACCAAACACCTTCAACAGTCAGCGAAGAACGCACAAAGATGAAGAAATATAGTGTATAGGGAAGGTTTGAGCGCCAAACAAGATGGAAACACAAGTAGGATGTTCAATAGGAAGGACAGAAGAGAATTATACCACATGCAATAAACATCAAGCAACCCTTGCTTAACAAGCAAAAAAATTCTTCCTCTAACTCCCTCTAAATGTCCAGAACATTTTTGGATTCCTTAGCTATTGATCTTTATCTTTAAGTGATGAGAAATCATTTATATATGTTGCTGGAATTAGTGGGTCGCGATCGTGACTTAGCTGGTCATGATTGTGACTCTACCTTGGACATCCATGCAACATTTGCTTCGTCCATTCCTTTTCAACATTTCTTATCACGATCATATAATAATATTATCCCGAAACATTCCCTAAATCTCCTAACCGTTTGACCCTTAGGTTCCCAATTTTTGGCCACTTAAATTATCTTTTAATCCAATCAATTCATAAATGGTTTTATGATACCAATTTACCAAAAAGTAAGTGGATTGACATACGAACTCTTTGATAGTTAGTTATCTGACTTACAAACCTTTCCATAGGCAATTATTATGCAATTTGTCCTTTCACCATTCTATACGCCATTTGGTTCAAAGTATGGGCCACATGTGAACTACCATTAAACTAACTACGTCACTTCTAGTCCAAATGATATTAGTCCTTATTCTAGGGATCTCATTACTCTTTATATCATTAAAGATTCTCTTCATGACACATCTACTTAGGTTAGAGATTCTTGAGTAATGACCCCGACAAGACGTTGTGGGTATCATCTCCTTCTATCAAGAGTGGTGAATCCTTTCTTAGCAACTTAATTACCTTTGAATACCAATAGATATACCCAATTACAACACTATGAGGGACCTCGTCTTGAGGAAACAAGGAATGGTGTCAAAGCACAGGATTAGTATCTAAGATATCCTTGAGTACCTCAAGTCTAAAGATATTTGCACTATTGCTATGAGGAGATTAATCTTGGCATTTGATAGATCATCCATATGATAATCTCATAGCAGGTCATCCGATGTTCTTATTGCTTTTAGTAAGCATCCACATGTTAACTCTAAACATCTCATGCTTATAGTTTATGAGATTCACTGCTTGATCAAATCAAGGAGTATAACATGTGCTAGTCTATCTAGATTAATAATATTCTGTCTCATTAATCCTATGACTAGGGATAATTTAGATACTAACATAATTGCACATAATAAGAATCTCATTATTATGATCTCATTATGATTTCCTTCATGCTATGTTTTGTATCATGGGCTTTATTAACTCGATTTAAGATCGACATTAATTCATAAATATGATTATCAAATGAATGAAATTTTTTTTCACTTTATTAATCAAAATAAAGTTTGTATAAAAGTGCTAAAAGTGATTACTTTTAAAGCACTACTCTAACATTTTAGTCAGCAATTTACCTATGGAAATATCATTTATTAGGTAAATTCAAACTATATCGAGAGTTTGGTTTTAATTGGAAGGAAAACTATGCCGTTTATTCAACCATAAAATACATCGTTTCCTTATCTGTTTAAACGAATGTCTCTAAAACTTTTCATTTTTCCTCTTCCCTTGCCGTCGTGGTCTTCGTTTCTATACACCGTCATCAGTCGTCCATTGTAGTTAGTTACTCCTCCTTTGCACTTGGTTTTTAATTTTTCTGCTTGTTGTTGTTAGGGAAGCTTTTGTTTAGGTCAGTTTTGGTTGATATGGTTTGTGTTGTCTGCATCTATTTCAGTTGTTAATGGTTCATTATGTGTCTGAATGTGTTCCTATTGGTGAAGAATGTCACATGCCACTATTTTTGTTAATAGTTAGGGATGAATTTCTTATGCCTATAAAGTGCTCGATGAAAGTTCTAAAGGGATGAATTTTGTCATTGCATGAATTTTTGTTTGTTATTCTCTCATTACATTAATTGTAAGATAAATTATAAGAATTTGTGTTTGTTATTTTTGCATTGCATTAATTGTAAGAGAAATTGCATAAATTTGTGTTTGTTATTTTCTCATTTCATCTATGAATTTGATGTTGTTTGACTTGTTTCCTTATTATTTGGACTACTAAAATTCAAGTAAAGTTTTTTTAATTGTAGTTAAAGCTATAGTGTTTCAATAAAAGACAAACTCTTTTAATGTCAAAAGTTGAATTGAATTGGCTTCATCAAAAATTGAACTGTAGTTAGCAAAGACTTATGATCTTATTGTGATAAAAATTGAATTGCCTTCCATTTTTTGAGCCTACTTTAATAAAATTATGCCTAAATTGTGGAGGTTGTATATTTTATAACAATGTTGTCAAATATTCTAGAGGTTTTAAGGTCATTTTGGTGTTTAAGGAAGCCATATTTAATAATGACTTGTTTAAGGGTAAGAGGAGGACATTGATTGTTGGGCCTCGATTCCTTTTTCATAGTAAATAAGCATGTTTAAATTATTTTTGAGGTTTAGTTTGCCTAAATTCCTTTTAGTAATT
>JANVCQ010000009.1:20487997-20499409 GCA_025531925.1 Erythroxylum plowmanianum | reverse complement strand
GACACATTTGAAGGTGGTGCTTGGTCAGCTCCAAAGTCACAGTTTCTTTATCAACCATAAGAAGAGTCAGTTTGGGCGGAAGAAGATTGAATACTTGGGGCACGTAATATCGGAGGAAGGAGTAGCAATGGACCCTTCCAAGGTGGCTAGTGTACTGCAGTGGCCAATACCGAGGTCAGTGAAGGGGGTGAGGGGATTTTTGGGTTTAATCGGCTATTATCGATGATTTATCCAGGATTATGGACAGATAGCTCATCCATTAACGAATTTGTTAAAAAAAGAAAGTGCCAACAATTTCTGATGGACAGAGGATGCGCAGGAGGCCTTCCAACGATTACAACAAGCCATCACATCTGCACCTGTTTTGGTTCTACCCGATTTCAGCCAACCATTTGTCTTGGAATGCGATGCTTCTGGAGGTGGGGTTGGGGCGGTACTAATGCAGAAAAACCTACCGATTGCTTACTATAGTAAAATTCTGGCAGAAAGGAATTTGTCTAAACCTGCATATGAAAAGGAATTAATGGCTTTGGTTATGGCAATTCGGCATTGGAGGCCATATCTAGTGGGCAGAAGGTTTGTAGTGAGGACAGATCACAGCAGTCTACGTCACCTTCTACAACAGCAAATAACGACACCTGTACAACAAAATTGGGTAGCAAAGCTAATGGGCTATGAGTTTGACATTGAGTATAAACCCGGGTTGCTCAACCGGGCTGCAGACTCCTTATCACGCCGAAATGAAGAAGCAGAGTTGGCAGCAATCTCGCTGCCCGTATGGGCACAATGGGATAGTCTAGATGCGGAGATGTAGGCTGATGAGGATTATCAAAAGCTCAAGGAGAAGGTGCAGCATCATCCAGCAAATCATCCACACTATAAGCTCGTTAATGGTAGACTGTTTTACAATGGTCGCATTGTGCTACCGATTTTCTCTCAATGGGTACCAAGGTTGATTGAAGAGTTTCATTCGACTCCGCAGGGTGGACATTCAGGTGCGTATCGGACATATCGACAGCTGGCTGCTAGCGTATATTGGCCTGAAATGATGAAGGAAATTCAACGCTATGTGGCCGCATGTCTCATTTGCCAAAAGAATAAATATGAGACACTCACACCTGCGGGGTTGTTGCAACCTCTGCCCATTCCCGAACGTGTGTGGGAAGACATCTCTATGGACTTCATTACCGGTCTTCCTCGCTCACATGGCATGGATTGTGTATTCGTTGTAATTGATAGACTAAGCAAGTTTGCTCATTTTATGGGATTAAAACATCCGTATATAGCCCGGAGTGTATCTGAAATTTTTGTCAAGGAGGTTGTACGACTGCATGGAGTTCCTCGTTCTATAGTGAGTGACAGATATCCGATATTCATGAGTTGTTTTTGGAGGGAGTTATTTAAAAGTTTGGGTACTACGCTCAAGATGAGCACAGCATACCACCCGGAGATAGACGGACAAACAGAGGTGTTAAATCGTTGCCTAGAGACGTACCTCCATTGTTTTTCTGCAGAGCAACCGCAAGGATGGGTTAAGTGGCTACATTGGGCAGAATTTTGGTATAACACAAATTCCCAAAGTGCTGCCCAAACTACCCCTTTTGAGATTGTTTATGGCGGACCACCACCGACATTAACACAATATCTTCCGGGTGAGTTTCGCATAGTTGCAGTGGCTGAAGAGCATGCAGACCGTGCAGAGATTCTAAGGCAACTCCAGTATAATTTGTCAAAGGCGCAGCAGAAAATGTCAAAGACTGCGAATAGAAGGAGGCGTGATCTAGAATTGGATGTGGGAGATTTAGTCTTCTTGAAGATCAGACCCCATAAGCAGACCACTGTTTCACAGAGGGTTTACCAAAAACTCAGTCCTCGATATTACAATCCATTTAGAATTTTACAACGGGTGGGCAAAGTCGCATATCGTTTAGAGCTACCTCCTTCCTCAAGAGTGCATCCCATGTTTCATATTTCACAACTTAAGAAAGTTGTTAGTAACCATAGGGTGGAAACAAGGTTGCCATCGAATTTGCTAGTTTAGGAGGTTGAATACTTTCCAGAAGCAATTTTGGAGGCAAAATTCTTGTGAGATAATTCACTGCCTTGTCACTGTTTATTAATTAAGTGGGTTGGGAGAGACAAGGATGAGGCATCATGGGTTACTTGTTTTGACTTTCGAGGGCAGTTTCCAGATTCTAACCTTGTGAACAAGGTTTGTTCTCAGGAGGTGGGAATTGTTAGCGACCATGCAGGAGGAGGCCAAGAGAATGTCGTGAATGTTGGTAACTTTGTCAGTTTGCAGGAGGGACCACCTAACAGTCCCTTATTGATTTATAGTCATAGGAAGAAAGGTAGTACAACTATAGATAATAATTAATTGTGACACCTAGGTGGCAGCAGGTTGTTACGAGTGAGGTATATTACATATATAGAGCTAGAAAGCTAGGGGAGTTGGTATCATCTATCTTTTTAAATAAACATTTTGTATTCGGCTGCGGCTTGGGAAAGGTAGCAGTGGCACCCTTATTTCTCAATTTAACATCAATACAATTCAGTATTTCTTTCTCGTTTTGTGCAGTATTCCTTAGATTCTAACTCTACCACAAGAGGGCTGTGCTTATAATGGAAATTGTGGCCTAATGTATTGGCAGCTGGCTAATATGGTTTACCAACTTTGCCTACGGCATAACAGAATCTTTGGTGACCAAACGCGATGTTTATTTGACAGGAGTTTAGTAATACCAAAAGCCATCTTGAAGACGAGACATGAAGACAAGCCATCTCTAAGTATCCTTCAACATCAACGACAAGTGATATTTTCGTCGCCTTTAAGTTGTAGTAGCGTCCAACCATAAATCCCTGTGCACATAAATGGTTTATAAACAAACACTTTCTACGATTTATTTATCAGTTTATTGGAAGAAGAGGGCGAGTTTGTGTATATATATATGTGTACCTAAGGAGATTGCAAGGTCAAGGTCTAGAAGCTGCTTGCAATCATCAGGAGTGACGTCAAAGAGCTGACCATAGTTGTTGCTTGTGGATGGGCACTTACAGAAAAGATTAAATGCACCGCTTGATCCACCTCCAAAAGGCAATCTGTTCGTTGGAGGCTTTGATGATCACTACTTGTTGCCTTAAAATCCTCTCTAACCTCCCTTTGTCGCTCTGACCGGAAGTAAAAAACAGCAGATCAACATAGATTCGATAATCTGTTGTATGAATGTTGATTAACCGATTCACATTTGCAGTTGGGAATGCACCTTTACAGAAGCCTCCAGCAGCTTGCAGCTGAATGCTCTGTAAAAGGACTCTGGATCTTCATGACCTGGCCCATGGAACCCCAGCATCACAAAAGCGTATCAAATTATTCTTTTGGATCAATTTTGTAGAACTGACAGTCTCATCAAGTAATCTTAAAAAAGATGTGTTTCTTAATCAAGAAATTGGGAACGTATATACCTCAGTCTCGGGAGGAATATTGGCTTGACTGAGGAACTTGATAAAGTCTCTCATTTGATTTCAAGTGCCTACAGGATACCAGAAAATATCTCCATGTTCAACGTTAAACCTCTCTCTTCTTCCATAGTGATATTTCCTCATCCTACAATCCACCAAGTGATTGAATATCCTCATCCATGTAACAGCAGAAACGAAGGATGCATATGATCGGAAAAAGAAAACATACCAATATGAAAAAGAGAACACTGTAAGCATCCCAATGACTGGAGGCTATAAATGTTGGGATTAGCTTCCAGAAACCCATGAAAATTCTCAATTCTGTGAAGAATCTTGGATTTCTTGGTGAACTTTTGGAAAACATCAATTTTCATGTGCAACTCCGAACCTTCATCCAGAAGGAAAGCAAGCTAATCGTGAGCTACTAGAGAAGCATATGAAACTGAAAGAAAGAATGTTGCAGATCCTTGGATGCCACAATCAATCTACTTCCTGGCCTTATGATTCATGAAAGACATCTACAACATATTATCATATCTAGTAAACTTTAGAACTATTCTATAAGCTCCAGATTTAAATAAATGAAACCGTGGATATGGTTTGCCATCCTAACAAGGCCTTAATCGTCCACCAAGCTATCAATGAGGCATTTGAACCAAAGAGAAAATGAATGACAAAATTAATCATGTCATTTGTTGGCAGCACATCATAGTTTAAAACTATCTATCTATTGAAGCAAAATCATATATCTGGCAATACCATACTTGCCCATGAAGCCCACAAGGGGAGGAAATCATAGCTCATATTCTCAGGGAATGCTTTTTGTATGACAAGTTTGGTCCGTCTTCATTCTCTTTATTGATGTTTAAATGGGTTTAAATATTAGTTTGACCCATCTCAACCATTTTCTCTGTAACCCTGTTGATAAATATAATGATAGAGCCTAAAACTACAAACTGGAATTCCTAATTTCCAATCCTATATCATAACATATATTTCTTCCCTCCTCTTCCAAGCACTATGCGTTGAAAAATTCCACTTCTGTAAGGCATCATGGAAGACACTATCTTTTGCAATATAATAATCTTCTCCATAAAATTTTTACAGCTGCCTCAGTTCAATCCTAGCCATTTTTTAAAGTTTAATGCTGCTTCTCTCCTCTTGAACTGGGCCTCTGTTTGGAAAGAAGGAGCTTTTCCCTTGTACAATGTCCTATGGTACTTCAGGAAGAGCATCCGATACTTATACTTGTCAATGAACATCTTCTCTTTCTCCATCATATCCACAACTTCATTTGCTCGAACGAAATAGCCCCCCCTGACAAATGAATATAGTAGAGAATCCAGGAGTTCCTGGTCAAACTTCATTGCAGTTACCGAAGCAAGTGACTTCATTTCACCCCAGAGCTCTGTTACTTCCACATATTTTCCACCAATGGCAGCATAACCTGTTACCATAGAATGAAAAGTTTGAGCATTTGGAACATGTCCCAGACTCCTCATCTTCTTCAAAGCTTTCTCAGCATCTTGCATCAATCTCTTTTTGCTGAAAAAATGAATTACATTATTCCAATCATGAACTCCACAATCTAAAGTCTGGCCTTCCTTGATTTCGCGCAAAAGCTTAGACATCAACCTTGATTCACCACCCTCTGCACATCCTTTAACCAATTTCTCAAACTCCAGATGGCCACCTCTCGGAAGTTTGGCGTCTTTCATCTCTTTAAATAGTTGGAGAGCTCCACGAGTGTCCTGCTGAAGCACTCGGGACTCCATCAATGTCTCATAACAGCTAGAGTCTAGTTGAACTCCTGCTCTACGTGCATCTCGGAGAAGAGAAGCTATCCCTCCTGGCTGATTTGCTGTACAGTATGCTTTTAAGAGGGAGGTATATACAGCAGAACAAGTTCTAACCCCAGCCAAATGCATTTCGTCCAGGATATCATGTGCCTGATCTAGCCATCCAAGTGAAATGCAAGAATTGATGACCTGAACCAAGGCGGACTCATCATTAGAAGTTGGGGAATCTTCTCTCTCTACCTTGATAAGTAATGCAGTCAATTCCTTGATCTTACCAGCTTCTAGAAATGACTTTATCAAATTTATATATATCTTTTCAGTAGGCAGCAGAATTCCATGCTTAGTTGTAACAAGTTCAACTTGAACCTGTAACCTCTCTAAGAATGTATCAAGCAATTCCTTTGCCTCGGTTTCAAGCTTCAAGAACTTCTGGTCCATAAGAAACTCTTCAAAAGATATCACATGGTTTGATCTGTCATTTTGTACATCATCCAATTTTCTGTGGTTTAAGCTTTCCTCAGAAACAAGTACAGTTGAAGACATATTATCCATTGGGAACACAAGGCTAGCTGTAGCAAGGGAATTCCGTGCTTCCTTTGCCTTCCCAAGCATTTTTAAAACCATTTTGGAAGCAGAATCGAGATCCCCAAATTTCAAATGGCACATTATTACACTATTATAGTACTGCCGGAACTGATTATCACTTAAATTAGGAGCTTCATCTATGTGTCTCTGGAGTTTCATCAGCTCCTCTCTACGCCCATTACTTTCATATATATAAGCCATTGTAATCAAAAGACTCGTGTTGACTTTAACACCAATGCGAGGCATCATATCAAGTAGCATCTCTGCTTTTCTTGTTGTACCAAACAAAAGACAGCCAGCTAAAGCTATATTCACTGCAATAGTATTAGGCCTCATAGCAATTAAAGGTGCATTACTCTTTTTACGAGGGTCTACTCTACCATCTTGGAACAGATAACCTATCTCAAGTATCAACTCAGATGCAAGATAAGCTCCAGGGCCAGTTGATGACATGTTTCCCAAGATTGCTGACCAAGCAGCTACAGGGGGATACTCTTCCATTTCTATCAACTTTCTCAGAACAGTCGATGCTGGAACAGGTAAACCAGATTTAGCAAGACAGAGAGAGAGATAAATAAGAGGTTCTTTCCCTAACAAGTTATGTTTACTTTCTTCGATAGCCTGCTCTACCAAACCAAAGGCCCTATCAAGCAACCTAACATCAAGGCTTTCCGCAAAACTTGTTAAAAGCTTATTAACGACAGATTTTCGAGGGAACCCTTCCATCTGCATGTGCTGTTCAAGCAACTTCAATGCATCATTATATCTACACTCATCAATTGCATTTTCCATTTCGAGACTTAGCTTAGCCGGGTCTTGAGCCTGAACTAAAACTGTGCCAGTCATAGTTGACAATGAATGTGCTTGTTGACTCAATCCATCCACTATTACCGATACAATAGCTGGCATGTTTAAGTTGGTAAAAGGGGATCGGGCAAACTCATTGAAGTACCTATGACAGTAAGAAGCTTGCTCATGACACCTGTACACCTTGTTGGTATTGTGTACAATATTAGCCAAAACGGAACACAAGCATGGCGAGACAAGGGCATTAGTCGTGTGCTTCAATCTCCTCATGACCAGCATGTTGTCTTTCTCCTAATCAACCAAAACTTATCAACCCTGTATAAACAAAAGACCAAAACTGAAGAATCTATGATTTATGCACACGAGTGCAGATACACAAGCCTTTGTGAGTAATTGGAAATCTTAAAGTTAAGAGAAGGCATAAAATAGCTTCACTTCTGCACATCACTTTTTGGAAATAACCAAAATCATTTCTCAGATATCTAAAGCTTCTAGTGGGTGCAAAGAATCTATTTTGGCACAAGCATATAAGAATGACTTTGTTCTCGTAAATGGAGAGATGACTTCAAAAGTTGTTCATCTTTTAAGATGACCACAAAAGGGTGTGAATTGTTTCTACATAAAACAATGAATTAAAGCAACTAAATATTATATATTGTTATTTGTCCACAACTTTCTAGACAACCAAGAGGATCAATCCCAATACTTGGACAATTTTTGGATGCTTCTACATGCATCTTCCAAGTATTTGGATTGCCTCTCGGTATAGAAAGGTAAGGACAAATAACGGCATAGAAGATTTAGTTGCTTGATTTCACAACTTTATAGTCATTTTAACAGATGGACTCCTTGTAGACACTAGCATCTCCTCGCCACTCATTAAAACTATTATATGCACAAACCCAGCTGTGGAAGTGCTGCCTTGTATTGACAAGTTTGCCAAAGGAATCATGTGTCAGAGACGTGGCTGGAGGGAGAGGAGTTGAAGTAGTCAAAGAATTCTAGTTGTGTTTTCAATTATTTCCTTTTGTTTTGTTCCATTTTAGTTAATTACTAAGCGTGTAGTGTAGTGGCCGTTATTTTCCTTTGTGTAATTATGCTGAAATTCAGAATGGAAGTGGGATCTGAAAATTTCCAACATCCAAATTATGTCAATAAGAGATCGAAAGGTTCTCTCATTTAACCAACCTTTATTTTCTTTACAATTCACCATTGGTCCTAAAGGCAGGAAGTCCAGAAAACATTGGCTGCTTCATACCTCGCAGGTTGATTTTACCATCAATTGTCCTGTAACTAGATCTCAAACAAGGGACCATAACAATTTGGTATCAGAGCCGGAAGTTATGGGTGACTCATCTAATAGCTTACAAATGCAATTTGAGACTTTCATGAAAATGTATCAGGAAGATTGTCAAAGAGACCAAGTGGAGTGTGAGCAACTTTCCGCTGGTATTGAAGAGCTCTTAAGGGACTTGGCTACCACTGGAGTGGAAGGGCAACAAGGTGAGACAAGGAGTGTTAACCGCAGGCAACGAGACCTACGTCAAGAACCTAACCAAGTCGAAGCTAGAATGCAAGCCCCATGATATGGGCGACTTGAATTTCCCATTTATGATGGTAAACACGACCTGCTAGCCTGGTTGAGCTGTTGTGAATACTACTTTCGACACCAAAGAATTCCAGAGGAGGAGAAGGTAGAGATTGCCTCTTAACATCTTGATGGGGATGCACAAGTATGGTTTCTGAAACTAGACAGAGATCGATCGGGGGTTACTTGGGAGGAATTCAAACAACACTGTCACCTTCGATTTGGACCCACTATTCAAGGCAATAAACTGGGGGAGCTTGCTAAGCTGCATCAATTGGGCATGATTGAAGAATATCAACTCCGTTTGAACAATTTGTTGCTAGAGCCGGACCACTCACCACTGAGTAGGAATTCGAGATATTTATCAGTGGCTTACAGGAGTATATAGCAGTAGAGGTGGAATTACACCAACCTCGAGATCTAATCGGTGCAATGAGCCTAGCCCGACTTTTTGAAAGGAGAGGTAGCCCAAAAAGACCCATACCAACATCAGCAAAACCAACACCAAGCACCATAGCCAATTTTCCAAATCAAAAAAACTTCAAGCGCCTAACCTGAGCAGAGATGGAGGATCGAAGGGCACGCAGGCTATGTTTTAACTGCGATGAAGTCTATACAGGGGCCACTAATGCAAATAGCTATTTTGGCTTTATGGTGATGAGGAATCTCTACAAGGTGACAAGGAAGAAGGAGAAACCGAAGGAGAATTAGATCCGGAAGTCTCACGATATGCCATCAACAACAAAATGGCAAGGGGTAGAACCATGAAAATCCAAGGAATCAGAGGGAATCACTCTCTGATGTTGCTAATTGACACAGGAAGTACCCATAATTTCTTAGATTCAAGATGGGTCAGCAAATTAAGGCTACCATGGGAGCCGATAGAGAAACTTCGTCACCGTGGTGAATGGTAGCACACTAAAAAGCCCAGGACAGTGTCATGGGGTTCTGCTTACTTTAGGACACTGCCTTATTTTCTTGGATTTTTTCTTGCTTACCTTGAATGGAATTGATGGGGTGTTGGGAATGCAATGGCTGCAGTCGTTGGGTCCAATATTTTGGGATTTTAAATCCCAAACAATGACTTTTAAAAGGCATGGCAGAGTTCTAGAACTACATTGATAGTTCGCCTTCAACAAATTCACAACTAAAAGTCATCAAAGTGGCATCAAATTCTAAGATGGAATTGAACCAGCTTCTCACAAAGTTTGCATCAGTATTTCAAGAACCCAAGGGCTTCCTCTTGCCCGAACTCATGACCACCACATCAATCTAGAGCCAGGAACTATTCCAATAGTGATCAAGCCCTATCGATATCCACATGCACAAAAAGATGAAATTGAAAAGCAGTGTCGAGAGATGTTAGAACATGCCATTATACGGCCTAGTCAATCTCCTAATTCATCACCTATTCTCCTTGTTTCTAAAGCTGATCATACTTGGCAATTTTGTGTAGATTACCGGGCCTTAAACTTGAAAACCATTAAGGATAAATTTCCTATAAAGGTGATCGAGGAGTTTTTGGAAGAATTACATGGAGCTAAATACTTCACCAAGTTGGACCTACGCTCCGGATACCACCAAATCCGAATGTGTCCAGCAGATGTGGAAAAGACAACTTTCCGAACTCATCGTGGCCACTTTGAATTCTTGGTTATGCCATTTGGCCTCACCAATGCCCCGAGTACCTTCCAGGCGTTAATGAATGAGGTATTCCAATCTTACCTGAGAAAGTTTATTCTTATGTTTTTTGATGATATCCATGTCTACAGTAAGTCTTAGGTAGATAATCTAGAGTACGTCCAGCAAGTTTTCATTTTGCTTCAAAATCACCAATTTTTCCTAAGACACTCCAAGTGTCTCATTGCCCAACAACAAGTCTCCTATCTAGGACACATCATCTCAGACAAGGGGGTTGCATTGATGGGCATAGCAAACCAACAATCCAGTTTGTGTATCAAAGGAAGAAGGCAAGAGGCTTTCCTAGAGCTGGGTCCAGTAAAGAATAGAAGAATCTGAGTTTGTCAGGAATAAAGGAAATGAGTGTTGGGGTGGAAGCTGGTTATGCAGAAACAGAGGCTGTGCGTGTTGGTTATTTGCTATATTATGTTATGGGTCACATTGGCCAGCATAGCATTTTCTTATAAGTTTGTTATACAAATTAGCTTATATATAGACAGTGAGAGAAGGAGAGAGTAAGGGGAATATTGTAATTGAATGATGACATTAACGAGCAAGGTAGATTTGTGAAATCTGCCGGTGTCAGCTTTTATGAAACATTTTCAATACAATTCTTCTATTCCTCTCTTCCTTTCTGCTATTACACCAGTGTTTACACTTTACTACTATGACATTACATTTGCCCCTATCAGGGTTGCAGTAGACAAATTAAGATTGCTGCAATGGAAGAGTGGCCAAAACCGAGCACTATGAAAGGATTGCGGGGATTTTTGGGACTCATAGGGTATTATCGCAAATTTGTACAGGATTATGGAACCATTGCAACTCCTTTGACTGCTATGTTGCAGAAACAATCCTTCCAATGGACAGAAGAAGCTTCAAATGCCTTTGAACAATTAAAAACAGTTATGACCTGTACCCCAGTGTTGGCTTTACCGGACTTTACCACCAAGTTATTTATTGTAGAATGTGATGCTTCAGATTCTAGAATAGGGGCAATTCTTCAACAAGGTGGCAACCCATTGCTTATTTCAGTAGACCTTTGGCTTCTCGCTACAAGGGACTACCAGCATATGAGAAGGAGCTCATCGGTTGGGTTAAAGCAGTTCAGCATTGGCGTGCTTACCTTTGGGGACAACAATTTGTTATCCGTGCAGATCATTACAGCCTAAAATTCTTGTTGGAACAAGGGATTATTACATCACCTCAACAACATTGGCTGAGCAAATTAATGGGGTTTGACTTCTAAGTGGAGTACAAGGCTGGAAAACACAACACGGTGGCAGACGCCTTTTCCCGTCATTTTGAAGACCAACAACCTATTCTTTCTTCCATTTCAATGCCTCAGTTGCCCCTCTTTGATTCCATCTGCTAAGAAATTCATCAAACAGAATTGTTTCCGTAACTGGTACAGCAAATTGTTGAGACTAGATTCCAGCAGCAATACAGTAGGAAGAAGAATATGCAATCGGGGAATTCAGGCAACGTGGGAGG
>JANVCQ010000009.1:20450380-20461381 GCA_025531925.1 Erythroxylum plowmanianum | reverse complement strand
CACAACAAATATAAAATATTAGCTACTAACATATGTTTTGTCACAATTACAATTTATTCCCACCAAAAACATTTTGGTGCCAAAGTGCATAGGCTTTTAATGACAAAATTTAGTGATAAAAGAAAAGTTGTCACTATTAATATATTAGTAGTGACAACTTAATGGTGAAAGATACTAAAATGTCACAATTACTATTATATTAGTGACAAAAAAATAAATTATCACAGTTAGTCCAAACAATAGTGTCAATCCATTGTCTTGTCACAAAAAACCTTGTATTTGTGACGAAATAATAGTTAGTCACAAAACAAATGTCACTAAATGTCTTAACTCTTGTAGTGACATACTAAGCGTTAGAATTAACAATTAAATATATATCAAATTAAGACCTAAAACATTATGCAATTTACACTTATCATCTTACTAAAATTATCAATTAGGTTCTAAAATCAATTCAAATAACAAACTAATCAAAATTTCAAGTTTATTATCCAAAATAATTATTAAACTCAATCAATAATTAACACTTAAGTTAATATATTTATAGTTTTTAACCTAAAACTTCTTCTCTCGATCCTTCGTTTAATACTAAAATGATGCAAAGATTGGTCATGCTATTACATCCATTCAGCTTAGAAACCACAACAACTTATAAGACAATAAAATCTTAACTCATTCATGCATAGTTGATTGAAATAGCTATATTAATCCTTAAGAAAAATAAGAGATCAGCCCATCATAGCATAAACACGGTTCATCATTCTCAAATACTTCAATCCCATATTCAACAATAAAAGAAGTATTAAAGAAAAAAAATGAATACCAAATGGACTATCAATCTTTAACAAAGAAAATAGGTTTAGCATATAAAATATAAAGGAGTTCAACATATGAGTTTAGTAGAAATGTTTCGCAACACAACAGCAGAGATGAAAAGGAATGAATAAACGAATGGCCTCTCAGATAATAAAGTTGGCAATGGATCTCCAATCAAACTCCACCTCTCTGGCATTCGCTCTCGCCTTCTACCTCTAGTCTGAGCTCACTCTCTCTGCTACTTTTCTCTCTTACTCCTCTGTTTCTCTTCTTTCTTCTCTTAATCGAAGCTCTGGTTCTCGACCTCCCTCTCTTACTCATTGTTTTCTTTTTGTTCCAACCAAATGTGTGTGAATCAATCCCTCCCAGCTTTATTATTTCCATTTGTAGTGTCACATTAAGTTTAGGTTTTCAGTCCCTTCAACCTACAACTACCACATAATAAAATGACTAATTAAAGGAGAATGTTGTCAAAACCATGCAAGTTAAGTCATAGTTGTGACTTAACCTATCACAACCATGACATGGTCACAACTGTGAGTTGTATAGTCACGGTTGTGACAATATGCATTTAGTTAGCTAGATGAAGAAGCGTGGCAACTGGTGAGATGAAGAAGCATGCAACTGGCATCGTAAGCATGTATAAGAGCTTAAGTCACAGTGAGAAGGCAGCGAGTCCACTCTCCATTCTCTCAAGAAGCTTGGTATGTATATAGGCTATGAGAACAACTGAAAGCATGCATAGGAGTTGCATGGTATTAGCATCACCTTAAAACATGGCAGCTGGCAAGGTGAGAGCATGGTAACTGGTGTAGGTCGTGTGAGAAGGTATAAGCTAAAGTGAATGTGACATGTAATTAACATGTGTGCCCATCCAATTAACGTGTCACACCTATTTGTATGCACAATTCTTCTTATCTTAAGTCGAGCCATGTTTTATTCTTTCATACATAAATCTCCTTATTTTTATGCCACATTCACAAAATTATCCGATTAAGATTCATGCAGCATTCGTGCCATTTTCACTCGATTCATATCAAATTTGAGTTAAATCACACCTAATTTCAAAATATGAAAGCAAGCAAAATCAAACAGAATTACACAACATTGTACACATATAAGCAACCTATACATATTAAGTTGCAAAGATGGGAGTTACAGATTTAAAATAGGAGGGTTGTCAATTTACATAAAATAATAAGCCAAAAAAACAATTGGTTCCAAAGAAACAAGTTTGATAGGGTATTGGTTAATGATGTATGCCTAATGAATTTTCCTGAAATCAAAGTTACCTCTACAGACCCTCTATTTTTAGATAATACTTTTTTAAGTGAATAAAAATTTATATATAAAAAGGAATGTTTAAATACAAAAAAAATCAAAGAGGCCAAAGGAGGACCCTCAAAGAATTTTTAGATAATACCCTAATCCTCATTGATGATCTATTAGAAAAAAGAAAGTTTGGCATCACCCCCTTAGGTTCAATAATTATCCAATTAATATTAAAGGTTCTAGGAAGTTGTTAAGGCATACTACATTTTATGGAACTAAATGATTCATTTTTCTTCATAAATTAGAAATTATTAAGAATGACTTGAAAAGACTTAACTTTTATAAATTTATGAAACAAAAGATGCCATGGATATTGTCAAGGATAAGTTGTAGCTTCTTAATTTATACTTATTTTGTCTCCTATTGATTATACCCTTACAGTGAGGGAGAAATCATAACTAAAGAATTATATGTAGGCTATTGAGATGATTTCCTCCTTAATGTAACAAAGAGCTAAGGTTAATTGAATTAAAGATGGTGACGTACTAAATTCTTTTGTACCTTTATAGTGTTTATAACTGTAAATTGCAAGTGCAAAGTTTGATACATGTTTAGTCATTAATTCAATCATTTAGTATCTATTTAGGTTAAAATTGTGTTATTTTGTTAATTATTTGTATTTTAAGTGTTTTGTGGGTTAGTACAAGCTTTTAAGCTTAAATATTATGTTTTTGAGGTACCTTGATGTGTTTGCTAGTATTTAAAGGTCAACATTAAAGAACGGAGAAGTTTCAGAGACATTCAGGCCAAAACAACAGTCCATGATCATGACATAACAGGCCACGATCATGACAAAAGCACCAGAGTTGGCCCACGATCATGGCCTGCATGCCACGATCATGACAAAAGCCTAAGATATGGCCCACAATCATGGCCTACATGCCACGATCGTGATAGAAGCCTAGGAAATGGCCAATGATCATGACTTGTGTCAAGCAGATATGTAGACACTAAAAAATGTTAAGTTTTGAGAGATTTTTTGGACCTTTCAGACCCTAAAAAAAGCGTAGGGTTGCTCAAAACACAAAAAGATATTTAAAGAACAAGAAAAAGAGGCAGAAAAAAGATTTTACATTAGCCATGTTGAGAAACCCTAGAGAGAATTCATTGAGAGATAGAGGAAGAGAAGAAGGAAGAGAGAAAAGGAGAATCAATTAGGAAGGTTTTATGAATCGAGAGGTTAAAAATATAGAATTTCATATTCATTTTAGGTTAATCAATTAGGGATAATTAGTATTGAGAGAGAGTAATCAATCCCTTAGGAAATTTAGGATTGACACATAATTGGATCAATTATAGCTAAGGGAACAAGTTAATGAAAGAATATATCCTAAGCATTCATTATTGATCAACCTTACACTAAATTAGCAGCTCCCTTATTATTTGTTATTCGCTTTATTTTAATTTATTTTTTTATTTTTCAATTAGTATTTCACTCAAATCATCTTTTATTACCTTAAACAAAATTAGGTTCAATTCATTTTATCTAGTTCCTTTTAGGATCGATACCTTTTGATACTACAAGTTTACAATCCATATACTTGCAAATATTAAGGGTTTTATTACATATAAAACTTTCTCATCCTAGATTTTAACAAAGTTTTTGACTATATTGATTGGACTTTTTTCTTTAAGGCTTTAAAGGTCTTTAGTTTCCCAAATACATTTGTTAAGTGGAATTAAGCCTATATACTACAACTGTCTATAACATTCTCATTAATGGAGCTCCCCTTCAGATTATTTGAAGGCCACACAGGTATAAGACAGGGGAATCCCTTATCTCGCTATCTTCTTAATCTTTGTATAGTGTTTCTATTCTAACTTCTAAAGAACAATCTATCTAACAATACTAATTTTAAATTCCACTTGAAATACATAAGAGTTTTCCTCACACATTTATATTTTGCCAATGATCTAGTCCTATTCTCTAAAGCAAATCTAAGTTTAATAGTAGCTATAATGACTACAATGAGCCAATTCACCGTAATATCTAGCCTTGGGATAAACTTTAACAAAGTCAGATCTTCCTTTCCTCAATTGTTGAATATTGAAACTAATGTTGCTCAACTCACCAATATATCCAAAAAACCTCTCCTTATGTCTTACTTAGGTCTTGAACACTATAAAGAGATTAAACTTCAATGAGTGCATGCCTTCAGTAGAAAAACTTTAGAAAAGACTTATTAATTGGATTACCAACAATCTATCGTATCGGGTATTCTCCAATTGATCAAATAAATAATTCATTCACTACATATATATTGGAGCTCCCACTTATTCTTATCCAAAAATCTTATCAAAACTTTGGCAGGCTTGATGAAGAAGTTTCTATAATGAAATGCTAGAGGACATGTGTTGGACCCCGAACTTGTTAGAAATATGAAATCAAAAATTTTGGTGATTATTCATGTGTAAAGAAAAGAAGAATTCTTGAATTTGAAATGAAGTAGAAAGAATAGTTAGGACAAGATGGGTTATATGTGAAATACTGGAAGTTATAAGTTGAAACATGTTCATTGAGTATTCTTCGGTGTTTTAGTCATAACTTTTTCTCTAGTCATCCAAATGAGATGATTCTTGATTTGGTCTAAATTAGAGGAATAGTGCTACAACTTATCTGATGAAATTGAGTTCTAATTTGGTCTCAAAGAATTTCAATTTTTGTATGGAAGTTGAGCACAAAATATTGTTTCAGTATAAGTATAGTTCAAAAATGTTTGGGATATAAGTTTCAGATTTCTGAGCCAAATTGAATGATTTTGGCGTCATTAGAAAATTAAGACAATGGGGAACATTTTTCTAGAGCAAGTTTTATCAAATTCCTTCAATTACCTGATTAGAAAATGTCTAGACTTTTGGAAGGAATTAGGCATGATTTAAATAATTTTGAGGTATTGATAGATTAATTATGTTATTTTGTGAAGTTCATTAGCATGTTAATATGAGCAAGACTTTATGAGATGGGTTAATTGAATTAAGGTAGTAAGATGATATCAAGGGCAAAGTTGGCAAGTCACTTAAGCTTAAAAGACATAAGGCTTTAAATGAAGGGCAAAGTAGACATTTTAGATTCATTAAGGGTATATAAGAAAGAAAGAAGACTTGGCTTGCATTTGAAGAGGAAAAAAATGAAATTAGAAGAGAGAAGAGGGAGAGAGAGTCGTGGAGAGAAGAAAAGAAGAGGGAAAGAAGAAGAAGAAGGAAAGAAGAAGAAGAAGGAAGAAGATTTGTTCAAGGTAAGCTTGATTTTTCTTCTTGCTTTGTTAGAGAAGGAGTTAGAAAGAGAAAAAGGTTTTTGTGTTAGGGATAAAAGGAGAAAGAAGATGGTTTAAGGGGAACCCATTTGATTTTAGGGTTTCTAAGTTAGGTTTTGGGTTTTCTAGCTTAGATGGATTATGGGTAGGTTATATTTGAGTTTGATTTGTGTTGATTTCATTTGTTGTGATTTTGAAGTTTTAGGGATTTTGTTGAATTGGAATTGAATGCGAAATTGGTTTGATTTAGGAAATCAAAAGAAACCTTATCCAAGAGCAAGAGGAAGGAAACAATTGAGTTTGGATTCTCAAGCGAAATAAGGTGGGTTTCATGTTTATAATTGAATAATGAGCCATTATGTTTTCGTTTGAGTCAAGACAATAAAATGATTTCAAATCGCTTCATAATTGTTGCATTTACTGCTTTTGAACGATTTGAAAATTTTCTATATGAATTTGGTTGATGAATTGTGAAATGATGATGAAATGCATATGAAATATTTCATGCTCATGAAAAGTTATGTTTCCGAAATGCGCCTTTGTCGCAAGATGTTTAAGAAAAGTCACGTTTACGAAATGTGCCATTTTGGGAAATTTGTTTTCAAGTCATGAATTACATGTTATGTGGGTTTGTGGTAGTCCCTCAAGAATGTCATGTGCATGTTGACCAAGTTAAAGGCTTCTCCTGCCTGCCCGCTAGTAGTACGGAGCTACTTTATGGACTCTCTTAAGTTTGCACCTACGCAAAACCACTATGTGAGATTACGATAGTGCCTCAAATTTACGACTACACAGGACCACTATGTGGAAATGTGTAGTTTGTCATATTTATGGATCAACCCAAACTATTTATGATGAGCTTATATGTTTATGATTGTGACAAGTTTGATGAATGCATGATTCATGATGTTTAGGAATTGCTTGATAAGTTGTGAATTTGGAAAATACGTGTTACATGGATTTTACAATGTGAATTATTACAATTGAAATAAATATTTCAATGGTTTTTGCTTGTTTTTCGGTTATAAGCATGTTACCCACGAGCTTTCAAGCTCACCCCCACTCTCCTTCCCCTATTCAGGTGATGAGCAAGAGACCGAGTGAAAGAAAGTCAAGACATCACTGCAAAATTTCAAGTTTTGTTTTGTATTTTGAAGTTAGATTTTGTAAAAGCAAGACTTTAGACACATTTTGAGAATTATTGGGTTTTGCATCTTTTGTAGTTTGGATTTTGATATTGATGATGTATTGTGGCATGAGATGCCATTAAAGCTTTGTAAACACTTATCTTATGATGTTAATGAAATACGAATTGTGTATGGATGATACGATTTGAGTTGGATTTAGACATATTTGAAGAAGTTTTCCATTTGAGTTGATGAACTTTGAACATGAATTGTTGTTATATATATATACATAAGTGAGAAGTTATGGAAAAGAAAGATAGGAATTATGAATGATGAAATGTGATTGAATATGAAGAGTTAAATGAATTGAGGTTGAGAGTTTGATGAATTCCAATTGGTAATGGAAATTGTTATGAATGATATTGCAATAGAGGATGTGAATTTGGGATAATTCTTATGATTTTCATGAGGGGAAAGTGTGTGTTCTAACTTCAGGAGAAAATCTATATTAATATATGATTAATTAGACAAAGTTGTCTTTATAAAAATTATAGCTTATCCTCTTATCTTTCTAACGATATAAAGTATGAAATTTTTGGATATCGAAGTTGAGAGATATGATTGTTTGAGTAGGTGATGTTGCATAGGATGTGTATCCCGAAAAACTAGAGTATATGGAGTGATATCGCACTAGGATTGTTCAATTTGGAAAGATTATGAGTAAAAGGGATGTTAGGATGGGTTTAGGATCCATTATAGGGGTCTGAAAATTTTTGTTAAATCCAAAGGTTACACGATCAAGTCGTGTAAAATCACATAGACCGTATATTCCTGATGCTGAAAAACTGTCAGACCCGAAAGTTACACAGTCTGCCCGTGTGGGTTTACACAGCCCGTGTTTTTGCCCTCCCAATGCTAAAATCTTGCTTTGAGTTCTTCATAAAAGTTGTAGATCTAGAAGTCCTCTTTCAAACCGTTAAGAATAAACTCAATCTGACATCTCTAGTGAAAGTTATGCTAATTGTCCCAAGATAGGTTCAACATGATTGAGATCATGAGCATGGTTGATTCTTTTGGCTATAACTTCATGACCCGACCTCCAAATTAAGCGATTCTTGAAGCAATAAATTCCTAAGACGTTTAGCTATCTTTCCATAAAGATTAGTATCCTTTGGTGTTGATTTCAGAAAGGTTAATGGAAAGAAAGTGAAGGATCGGTTGGAAGGGCAAGACTTGGTTGTGAACACACTTTGGATTTTTAAGCATATCTTGATCTATAGAACTCTAATCGAGATAGTTCTTACTTAAAAATAAACTAGAGACATAGAACTACAATTTTCTTGAAATATTTAGTTTGTAATTCAAGTTTGGAGTTTCCCAAAATCTGTTCTGAAATATAAAAAAATGAGTTTGATTTTTGTGAATCCATTGTGTGGGCTGGCCCTTGTGGGTTGTGATGATGTGAGAATGAGAGGGAACCAATGATGGCTAAAAAAATTTCATGAAAATAACCCTACAGGTTAATACGCTCACATTTATGAATGGTTTCCAAATGTTGGGTTCCAAAAATGGGATCTAACATGTATGGTATCAGAGCAAAAGTTGGATTCCGAAAATGGTGCCCAACATTGTTTGGTATCAGAGCCCAGAATTGAGATCTTACATAGGCATTTTTGGATATATGTATCAAGTTACATGCATGTTTGACAAGTTTTAGCATGCTGCAGCGACTGATCCTGAGTATAAATCGCATGTGTATGTCACACGCATGGGCATTGTTAACAGTTTAAGTTGATAGAAATAGTGAGAAGAATAATGATTTGTCAAAAAGTGAGAAGATAAGGAAAGTTTGTGGATACATACTTGAATTGATATGGATGTGAAAATATTTTCATGAATTGACTGAAAAAGAAATAAAGACATAGCTGGAAATGACGAGATTTAAGGTGTATAAGCAAAGTTCAATTGAAAAGTTGAACTCGAAATTTATGATCAAGTATAAGACTGTGTTAATGAATTTGAGATCAGAATCTCAAGATGGCTATGTGCCTATAATTCTAAATTGATTAAGAACGTATGTATGGAAAATAAAACAAATGGTAGTGATATGTGTAGAAGTTCTCGAGGTTATGTCGACCAGTTATTATAAGTACATATTTGATAATGTGGTTGCATTGGTGAACAATGTGATTGAGTACATATGACATTTATATTTGGATATGGTATAAGAGATAATCTGTGATCCATATAGTTAAAACTATGAGATGAATCAGAGTAACGAAATGGAAGTATGGTATAGGTGATTATGCTGAAAAGGTAACTACTATAGAGGAGTAATTCTGAATAGTAGGAGAATATTTAGAGGTTGTTCAAAACCAATTGCGATGGATGTATCAGTAGAATGAGATATAAATTGGTGACCTGCTGAAATTACTTTTGTGTATAAGATGTAGTGATCATGATGATACATACCAAAGTATAAGAATAAATGACTATGCCTCTTATTTCAATGAGTGTTATTATAAAGGATATCTTGATCATGCAAAGTGTGATAGAAATTGAAAATAACGTGAGACAATGTTACCTCATCGAGGAATTAGTTATTTAAGGAATTACGAGAACTAATCATGCGCATATAGAGCTTTGAAAATATTTTTTCGAGTTAACAAATGCCCCTATAGTACTATGGTATTGAATATTAGAGCGATCCAAGCAAAATTTGATGATATATAAAATGTATTCAAAAAGTTGAGAAGAACAATTTGAATACTTGAGGAAAAATGTGTAAATTGTATGAGTAATGAAAGTAAAGAGAATTTTGAGGAATTATAATACCGATAGAAATTATATTGTCTGGATTTGGAGATTTTATAGTATACAATGATGTTGTATAAGAGATTAGGAAAAAAAATCCAATGCAGTATGATAAAGTGATTTCATATGCATGGAGACAATTGAAACCTCATGAGTTGATTATTCAATACTTGAATTGAAACTTGTGCAATAGTGATTGCTGGGAAGTTGGAGACATTACATGTATAGAAACATCTTGGATATTTATAAAAATACAAATCATTAAAGTTTGAGGTATTATTGAGTTTAGAGATTTAAAGACGAGACTGGGATAATGGATAGAAGTACTGGAAGATTGTGATGGTACAAATGTGTATTTTTTAGTAAAGTTAGTGTTGTATCTGACACATTAAGCAGAGATCCCGATAGCAGTGAAGCATGAATTCAGATATTAAAGTTATCAGATCTAATGCAAAAAGGAAGTATAGAATGTGAAGTTGAATTTTGGGCAAAATCAAAGTACTAATTGCTATGGAATTGAAGATCAGTTTCACTTGAAAGGATTTACAAAGCCCAAGTTGAGAATTCAGAAATTGTGAATCTTATTGAGGAATTGGAAACGGATCTGAATTTTGAGTTTGAATTAGAAAATGATGCTTTATGATCGAAATGAGAGGTATGTATACTGATAAAGATGACTGAGTAAAGAAGTTATTAGAGAAAGCACAAATAGTAATTTAAGCTATTTATCTTAGTAGGATTGTGCCGAAACGACATTTAGCGGCGGAGAATGTAGACTCAAGTGACTGAATGTTTGAATTTGTCGACGGTCTTAACTGTCAAAGATATGCTTAAAGCTTATATTTTGGAGGAATATGGGATCAATGTACAGCTTTGATTGACCTTAAACATAACAATCATTATCATAGTGATGTCATTAGAATATTGTACGGAGTGTTATACGACAAATGAATGAATTTGGTGGACCAACAGCAAAGGTTTGGAATACAGTGAGATAAACATGAAAGTTAAGTGTGCTGACACTATAGAGATGTAAACTATGAAGCAAATGATGAAATGTTTCTGAGAGTATCACGTTCCTAAGGTGTGCTTGGACTAAACGCAAGATGTGTTCAGCTTAGGATAAAGAAATTGTATTAGTCCATATAAAGTTATTAAGAACTGGACCATTGACTTATGAGTTAGTATTATTAAAAAGGATGTATTAGATTCATAACGTGTTATATGTGAATATGCTAAGAAATATTAATATGATTTGATATTGGTGTTATTGACGCAAGGAGTGGAAAATTGTGAGTAGTTTCACGTATATACATATTGAAGAATTAGTTAAGAAAGTGAATGATTAAATAAGGGATTGAAAGACCGAGTGAGTCTATTGATTGTGGTCATTTGGAAGAAGTTATTCGAGTGAAGAAGTTACTTGGGAGACTGATTAAAACATAAGAAACATTACCTCCATTTGTTTGATTACTCAGGTAAGAACTTCGAGGACAAAATTCTTTAAGAAGGGGAGAATTGTTGGACCCCAAACTTTTCTTGCTAGTTAGAAATATGAAATGACAAATTTTGGCGATTATCCATGTGTAAAGAAAAGAAGAATTCTTGAATTTGAAATGAAGTAGAAAGGATAGTTAGGACAAGATGGGTTATATGTG